>OX422222.1:371115940-371311897 GCA_949130495.1 Sambucus nigra
CATCACCTGTTTTACAACGCTTCCGCAAAAGGAAATTAACTTTGATTTTAATTGAGATAATCACAAACCCCCCCGGGAATCCTCCACTCCTCTTACATAAGGGAACAAAGGAATAATCAAGAGTTGTAATGCAGCAGTAGTTAAGACTTGGTATGCGAAGTTAAGTGCGATGTTAGGAGAGATATGGATAGTAAGAGAGAATAGCTATTAAAAAACTGACTCATACTCATAGGAGATTGATTGCTTAATTGAACCACTGCGTGAGAGTGTTGGGGAAGAGGTTGTAAAAATCATGATGCACAAGATCAAGACCTTTTATTTCCTATGGGTTGATTAAGGAACAATAGTTGAGAAAAGTTTTATCTTCATTTCGTTCTTTTTAGACACGTGGGCGTAAAAAAATACTAAAACTATGGGGGTAGTGACCCCAGAATAGTCGTCCAGCAGCAAATCGTGTAACCCCACCAAGGGGAGTTCATAATACTAATCTGTTTTCAACATTATGGCTCGAAGGAAATAATGTTTTTCAACATTATTTATCTCATAATAAGAGTTTGTTAGCCCATTTTTCCTTTTTATTTATTTAAATTTCATTGTTACTTGAGGTTCTAAGCAATTGGCATCTCTATTTTCTACTTATTTGACAGATGATATGAATATGACAACAATATTAACTACTTATTGTGCATTTCCCCCCTTAAAATCTATGAATGTATCCATCTCATCCTAATGTATGTTTTCGTTTGTTGTTTTTAATATTAAAATTTAATGCAAGGCATAGTTTGATGCAAGTTTAAATTTACTAACTGTTTTTATAGATATGGTATGAACAAAATCGATCATACCATATCTATACAAACTTAAATTTAAAAAAATCGATTCGGAGTTACAGTCAGTAACCATATCTATACAAACTAACTGTATCTATACCACACCGATATGTATTTATCGATTTACCTTCATTTGCATCAGCATACATATATGGTATATGATCGATTTTGTTCATTGACTTCTTTTGTATAGATTTTGTTTACCTGTTTGCAAAAGGTATACAGTTGCCCAAATTTAGGTTAAAATGTATACAGTTAATAAACTGTTTGAAATTGAAATTGATCGACTTTGTTCGATTTAAGTTTGTATAGATATGGTATGATCGATTTCAATCTATATTATGTGGTATAGATACAGTTAGTTTGTATAAATATGGGTCATACCATATCTATAAAAACTTTTGTTTGTATAGATATGGTATGATCGTTTAACTGTATACCCACTTAAATTTACTAACAGTTTGTATAGAACTCAATTTCAATCGATTATACAGATATGGTATGATCGATTTTGTTCATTGACTTCATTTAAACAGTTTAGTAGTTGTTTACCTGTTTGCAGCATACAACATACAGTTGCAATTTTGTTCATGGACTTCTTTTGTATAGATTTTGTTATATACTTTAAATGGGTTGATGTTTGATGGGTGCTCTGATGTCGATAGCCGACCAAGCGTTTTGAAGTTATGGTATGATCGCAAAAGATCCATTCGGTATGGTTGTTGATGTCCATACCTCCCTTTACTATTCCGTGCTTAGTCAAGTTGTAATTAAAGACTCCTATATTTAAGCCTACATTCTCCGTAATTGAGTCAAGTATGTTAGAGTCTGCATTCTCTGTAATTGGGGGTTCCCAAATGCACCCTGAAGAATACATGTTTAAATGACAATCTATTTTTTGAATTCTTCTGTAATGCAGAGTTCCGAGTCAAGTGGGACATTCGGTGGAAAGTGTTGGAAGAGGGGGAAGCTTCTATTTACCTCCCAAAAGCCCTTTAAACTCGGAATAGAGGTTCATGTTTATTCACGGTCATATATGTTGTATCAAGTGTGTAGTCTTATATGTGTCCCATTTATCTAAGAGGTAATATGCCTTATCAAGTGTTTAATGCTGAATTTATTGTCTTGGATAGTGTTTATGTCCCATTTATCTAAGAGATAATATGCCTTATCAAGTGTTTAATGCCGAATTTATTGTATCAAAATTTGTTATTCTTATTTTTACTAAATGACACTAATCTAAACAGTTTAGTAAACAATTAATAATTATATAATTCTCAAAACATTTAAAAATTCTGAATCAAGTAAGTTTAGACAAGAAGAGGTTTGGCGATGCTCTTTATAGAGTTAAAGGGGATGTCAGATTCTTCATCTTAGGATGAATGAATAGGGTTACATGAGCCCTAAATCCGAAATTATGAAACTGTTTTACAAGTTTATCTGCGTCTGTATATGTTGTCAGATTTATATCTCTATAAATCATTGCAGATTTGAAAGGGGTAAAAAAAATCTCCTATTTTTTTAATAAACGTTTTCCACTTTTTACATAAAAGGCCCGAGGTGACAACTAAACATGTGTTCGAACAATGAATATTCCACTCGATAGCTACCCAAGGTCTTAATTAAAATAGAGGGGTGAGATCTTTGAGATGTAAAGGGGATGTTAGAGTTGATGGCATGGGATTGAAATCTTTAGAGTTGAAAAAAAGTAAAGTTGTTATATATTCGTAGAGGTCTTGGTCTAGCATCGCTCTAAAAAAATTAATAAAATTATGACTCGAGTGTCGTCCCCTTTCTTAAATAAATAAATGATAGCGGAGTGTGTACACTAAATTTTTTGGTGTTTTACAATTAAAATTTTCACCGTGTCTTGGTAGGATTTGCAATTACACTTTATTTTATTTGATTGTTTGTTTTTGTGCAGTGTCGCAACCGTGGTAGGATTTGTAATACTTAATGTCTTCCAGCGAAAACTCACTCGGACCCTTGGAAGAAATTGTTGATCACAAATTTAGTTTACATTGAAGTAAATGTTTATTTGATATTTTGTTCAGAATAGTATAATTGTTGTAGTATTATTTTTGTTGGATTATTTTTTTAGCAGGGTGGATAGTCCGATATACAAAGAAAATTCTGGCCAATTTTTTTAAAAATATTTACACTTTTTCGTCGGAAACAATATTTTTGTATTATAGTGATGTTTCATTATGGTGTAATTGTGATCATTATGATGCTTATTCTAGGTCTAAGATGGAATTTTAGAGTTATTGTGGATTTTTTTTCTTAACAGGGTGGCTGTAAATAAAGGAATCACTCTCCCAATTTAATAAATTGTTCACATTTGTGTTGTAATAAAACTCGACTTGAATTGTTTATACATTTCTATAGTTTTTCAAAGAAAGGAGATTATAACTATTTTTTTAAACTTACACTTTGTTTCGTTGGGGAACAAAATTTTTGTCGTTTTACAATTACTTCGAAAATTTTATCCATTTTACGATTACGTACTTAGGAATGTTTTGTCGTGCCTTCAGGCACGACATTCCGCTAGTGTATATATATATATATATATATATATATGGTATAATAATGTGGACATACCCGTATTTATGGTAAATCTATCGGTTGGGGGTTGCGTCCGACATCGGGATCGTGAGGTATGCTAGCACGATAGATTTACCATAAATACGGGTATATATATATATATATATATATATATATTTATTTCTGTGTGTACCAAGAACATCGATTGATACATGTCGTATTATAAAAATTAATATTTAATTTAAAAAAATTGATTACTTTCACACACTTTAGCCCCTCCAAGGTCCAATTCTTGGATCCATTCCCGTGTATACATAAGCAAATAAATAATAAAAAATTGAGATGTTTTTCTCTTTTTTGCTAATCCGACATATGCGGTTGTGAGTTTTTTTATTTTATTTAATGTCCTAGCCTCTTAGTTGTTGAAAATCAAATCATTTTCAGTAATAATATGTAATTATCATTCAACATTATGAAAAAATGTATTTATCTAATGTATGTGCGTGTGTTGTAGGACCTCCAGCAATGATACGCTTTAAGCCTAAAAAACCTTTAGGCGTTCCCTGCAAAGAGATCATCGACTTTGCATAGGAGAATGAGTTTTCCTTTTTTTGGAATAATTAAAAAACATAGAAAAATAATGTCACAGATTTAAAATAATGTTTTTATAACATTTTTTTTTTGTTTTAGTCCCAATTCTAAAGTTTTGTTGTGATCCTATCCCATGTATTTTCATAATCGTAGTAAGTCTTATTCACATGTTTGAGAGAATAATGAGAGAGAGAAACAAATGGGAGAGAAAATTTAGCCATCCCTATAAAAACTAGATCCGAAATATGTGTTTGCGTTGTTTTGTATCTACTAATCCAAGTTAAGCCTAAATTTGTGAGAAGTAATACTCATTCCATCCCAAATTAAGAGTCCATATATATATTAAAGATGCACTTAATCAATTGTCAAGATCAACACTTAATCAGAGTATGAAAGTTGGTTCGTTGATTATCTAAATAAAAGAAATGATGGATTCTCACATGTAAGGGAATTATTAATGATTAATTAATAAACCACACAACATAAATGAAAGGTCTTTTGTATTACAATAATCCTATTTTCAAATTGAGTAATGTTACAATGCTAAAAATTTCTACGCACTTGATGTGTTACATCCGTATTGGCTCGTGTTTGGGCTCAATAACAATTGAGTCTAGACATTGATAGAAAGCCTTTTGTATAGTTATTATTAAACAAATATTTTCAACCAAAACCAAAAACTAATATAAAGGTAAGTAGGTTATCAATCCAACTTTCAAGTGCGAGAGTGAATGTGTGAAGGTAGTTGCAAAATTAACTTCCAAATATGTTTTTCTTTTGAAAGTAATTTCAAGGGGTGATTAAAGATAATTAACTAAATGAGTAGTAATATAAAGTAGGCTAACTAGTGAATGCCAAAAATTACATGGTAAATGATATAACTAGAATGAGAAAAAGACAAGGAATGAAATCCACACTCCCATTTTATACAATTTAATCTAGTTTGAAAGTTTCCAATTTAATTAACTTTCTAAATATTTATCATTACACTAATGAATTGAAACAAATATTATTTTAGAAAAGGAATTTCAATTCCTACAAACTCTACTCCAAATAAAGTAAAATTTATGAAATGAACCACCCGTTAGGGAAAATTTATCTAACTAATTTTAAATCATCAATAAAATAACAAGAGTAGAAAGTTAGATTACAATTTTATTCAAAAGATAATCCTATCTATAAATTATATCTTAGGACAAAATTATAAAATCTACTATCAATCATTTCTCAAAAATGGTTTGCCCTTTCTTAATGCATAAACAAGTGTAGGAATTAGAAATTACTAGTAAAAAGAAATTAATCAAAAAGGAAACAAACAACTAAATTAATTGAATCTATGGGGGATTGATTTCATATCTTGAATGAGATGATTAGCATACCACAATGAACATTCAAAGGATGATATATATATATATATATATATATATATATATATATATATATATATATATATATATATATATATATATATATATATATATATATATATTACTATTCTTGTAGCAGACATGTGTCACCAAACGGTGAACCAAGAAAAGAGAGAGTACCTATAATTTGGTCAATAATTTCTACGCTCACCCCCATGTGACACATGTTCGATCCGCACTCTTAAAATGCGGACTAGTCCGCACAAGAGCAGTACTATATATATATAGTCATGCTCTTGTGCGGACTAGTCCGCATTTTAAGAGTGCGGACCGAACATGTGACACCTGGCGGTGAGCCCAGAATAGAGAGAGGGCGTGCCTATAATTTAGGCGATAATTTCTAGGCGCACCATTAGGTGACACGTGTCCGGTTCGCACTCTTAAAATGCGAGAATTATTTTATATATATATATATATATATATATATATATATATATATATATATATATATATATATATATACACACACACACACACACACACAGAGAGAGAGAGAGAGAGAGAGAGAGAGAGAGAGAGTCAGACTCTTCCAACATACCTCATTAAACATACATATGAACATACCTATTTTTTTAAAATAGTAAAAAAAATAATTTTGAGTTGATATTTTTATATGGGTTCATGATATTTCAGTGTGTCCCTATAAAAATATTCAGCGCAAAATAATATTTTTTGTTATTTTTAAAAAATAGGTAAAAAATCTGACAGTTATATAGGGTAAAACTGTCAGTTTATTATATATGAGTGGAGCTTAACTCCAAGACGGTCTTTAAATGTTGACCATTGACTTGAAAAAAGCAACCATTATTCGGATTTCAAATGGTGATGGCACCATAAAGAGTCACAGACTCAACAAGGAAAGGACATGATCACCTGGTTTTCAATTTCACGAGAAAGAGATGAAGATGAGAGTTGTATAATATTACGTTTTGACCAGGGTTCGATTTTTTTTGCATGAAACTTTGGTCATGGATCCATTTCATCTTAACCTTCTACTTTTTGGACAAATCATAGACATCATTCCTTTTCTTTTCCAATTCATTAAGTTGCAGATTCATATGCACACCCACCTTGTCAATATCAAAATTATGGGCTTTGATAGCCTAATATGCGTGATGTTCATGCTCGATGGGGAGGTGGCATGGCTTGCCAAAAACCAAACGATGAGGAAACATACCAATCGAAGTCTTATACACAATACGGTATGACCACAATGCGTCATTCCTCATAAGGACCAATCTTTCCTATTAGGATTGATGATTTTCTTAAGAATTTGCTTGATCTTACGGTTGGAAGACTTAACTTGACCACCATTCGGAGGATGATAAGAGAGATTAACCTTATGGGAAACACCATAGTTTTTGATGAGGTGTTCAAAGACTCAATTTTAAAAATGTTTATCCCCATCACTAATGATAGATTTGGGGGTGCCAAAATGGGTGAAGATATACTCTTTAAGAACATTTAGCAGAACTCAATGGTCATTGGTTTGACAAGCAATTGATTTAATCCATTTAAAAAAATAGTCAACAACAACAATAATATATTAAAAACCACAAGAGGAGGGTAATAGGACCATGAAATCAATACCTCACGCATCAAATACTTCAATGATAAGGATGGGTGTGACAGGCGTTATGTGGTATCGAGATATATGCCCAGAGTATTGGTGTTTAAACAAGCTTGGAAATTTAGCGAGCATCTTGAAAAAGCATGGACCAATAGAAACCACTATATAAAATTTTAGTGACAGTCTTCTTAGAGCTAAAGTGGCCACCACAGGCACCATCACGACAAAAGGACAAAATACAGATTTGTACACATTCGGGGACACAACGACAAATGAGTTGATTAGTGCAGTAATTAAAAAGGAATGGGTCATCCCAAAAGTAATACTTCACATTCATCATGAATTTGGAGCGATCCTGTTTCGACCAATGATTGGGAAGTTGGTCGGTAATGAGGAAATTGAATATATCGTCATACCAAGGCTGGGTGGAGATAGTAAAAAGTAGTTCATCGGGAAATGACTCGAAAATAGGTAATTGATCTGTCAGGACCCGATTTTTTGAGTGTGAGTTTTATCTTAAAGCAATGCTAAATCACAAATAAATCTGAATACTGAAACAACTAAGGCATTTATTGATTCTCAAATGTGTTACGACATAAATATAAGAATTTATTCTTTTCTCAGGCTTCTATACAAAGTATTTTCCTACCGAACTACGCTCTTTTTCTTCTAATATGACCCTTGCTTGCCTCTACGTATCAACTGATTTTTGAAATATTCGTCATTGTCTATAAATACCTGGTAAAAATTACCGAAAAGGAAGGAATAAGAAAAACTTTTTCTAGTAGATGATTCCGTAGGTTCCTATATATAACACTCTTAGGGTGTTTGTTCTGTGCTTTAGCTATATAGGACTTCATCTAGTTGGACTTAGATTTTGACAAAATTATTTGTGTAATTACGGTGAGTGTCATTACCTCCGCTAAGCTCCTACTGCTATCTACTTCATCTCGGCAATCGACTGGATTCTTAATACTACGTAAGGTTGTTTCTCACACCCTCTATGGCTCGTAGGATTTTATCACGTAGGATGAACTACACGACACAGCATATCATTTTAATCATGTCTATTGATTAAGTGTGTATGTTATTAAAAAGAATTTTAAAACAGTTTAAAAATTAATTTGGTATTTATTTAATGAAACATATTCTTCAAAAATAAATTTTCAGAATTATGTTTAAAAGGGTTAAATATTCGTTTTAATATATGTAATAACTATATGTTATTATATGTTGGCATGCGTCTATAGTTTTTGTTATTAATATGCTTATATACGTGGCCATTAAAAATTATAACCGTTGGTGATTTAGACTATTCTTTAGTCTTTTAGGCTATTATATGTTTAATTGCATGCGTGGTCCATAGCTGCCATCGATTAGACATCAGCTGGTCTAGTAGGCTTAATGCCCATACCATAGCTGTTACCAACAGCCATATGTCATTCGACATCGTAGACTCTCAGCTATTGATATCTTTGTATTTGACATAGGTGATGTGTCAAAACGTTTTTTTTGCTGTCTTTTGGTTTTATAAAATGACACCGTGTGTCACCCATATTGTTACAACGACAACAATCTTTTTTTGGTTTACAGCTGGAGTCATCTATTTTGTCGCCCCTAGTTTTGTCCAAAACCAAAGCTAGTATTTCATTTTAGCGTTTTTAGTACGCCTTTGGTACAACAATTGGACTGCAACATGTCTTGTTTTTAACGTAACCTTTTGTGTTTCTTTGTGGTCCGCTAGCCAAATTTTATCTACGGCTGTGTGTGGTTAATATCAATCCTTGTGAATCCTTTATTCACCAATCAGAGAATTTTTGTTATGTCTCTAATAGCATCCTTCAGCCTCATTTTAAAAGAACCGAGAAAAAATATTTTTAAGCGTAAGCTATGTTGAAATTTTGAGAGAGAGAGATTATACACGTAATTCAAAAAGATATATTTTAAGAGTGTATACTTTAAACCAAGGCTGTTTCTACTCAATATTTTCGAATTTTTAAGGAGTCAAGCTTGGATGTTTTTTTCCAGAACATCATCTCTCAGTTCTTGTTGATTTTTCATTTTGAAAAATCTAGTTGTAAGTATCTTTAATTGTTGTTCTTGTTTTATTTGTTCATTTAGATCTGTTATCTATTAGATCTAATTACTTGTAGTGCATTTCTGAAATATATTTTATAAACACTACACACACGAACAACATACTTGTGGTATTAAGTCTGATTTTCAAAACTGTTGGTATTATGTTTGATCTATTTTACTTAGATCTATTTATGTGATAAGTCTTGTACACAAATCCGATTTATTTAATAACTTTGATTATTTTGATATGTTCTAAATCAGTACTTGATTAAAACGTTTTGTTTTAACATAATACCCTGCCCCACCCCACCCCACCCCCCACACACGCACACAGACACACACACACACACACGCGCACAACCCCCCCACCCTGCCCCCCTCCCCACCCCCCACACATGCACACACATATACACACACACACACACGCACGTATACACACACACACACACACACACACACACACACACATATATATATATATATATATATATATATATATATATATATATATATATATATATATATATATATATATATATATATATATATATATATACACACAATCATATGTATATAAATGGAAGAGAGAGAGAGAGAGAGAGTAACCTGAAAGTGAGAGAGAGAGAGAGAGAGAAAAAAGGAGGGAAGAAACAATGGGGGGAAAATGAAGGGAAAGTTTTTTTTACAGCGACATTTGTCACGGTCGTGTCACGGTCATTGACCGTGACAACATTATAAGTATTGTCACGATCAATGACCGTGACAATCCTTTGTCACAGCCTTGTCACGGTCATTGACCGTGACACAAAACGCGTGATTGTTGTCACGGTCATTGACCGTGACAAGACTAAGCGCTGAAAGGGTGCCAATTTACTCATTTTGGTGTAATATTAGCAAAGTTAGCAATTCAAGAAAAGTTTGAATTGGTCCCTTCTTGAATAACATAGATAACTTGTAGGTAATTGGAGTTTATTTCGACAAATTGTTTTACTTCCGCATTATAGTATATCGTAAGCCGCACGCTCAGATTCTCATTCTATAACAAGAATAAAATTATTTTTGAAGATAAAACCTTGCTTTGAAGGTTAGTAACATCAAGAGTACAATAAGAAATTTGATTCAATAGTAAGCACAGTAATACAAGATGATATTGCTAAAAAGAGAAATATCAGGGCTAAAACATGTGAAAGGTTGTGGATGGTTTCTAAACAAATAACCCATAATGAACTGTGTAGAGGCTTTAGGGTAATAGTCATACATACAATAAAATCAATCCAATAAAATTGGAGATAAATCAATCCAGATAACTAGAAATAAAGTAACCGTGCTTAGTCAATCACATACATTCCACATGGTAGTAAAAATTAGGCCCTTAATCATCGGAGTCCTACATGACAAATAATATAGTCGTGGGTGTAACGAAAGATTATTAACTGGTCGTAATATATGTTAAAATAGAACAAGTTCAAAATGAATCATATTAGATGATATAATTTCATAAAATCAACATAGACTTTTTAAAATCCGAATCAATTATCCGTAACTACTTGAATTCTCAGATGAATTCATTAATGAGAATTAGATAAACTCGGACTATCACATAGTGATATCAACTAAAGGCGTAATCGAAAGCTTTGTGTGAATTTAATATTGAATAAAAAATCACCTACAAAGTAATTTGAATAAGAAGTCACCCACAAAGTAATATTGAATAAGAAGTAGCCTAAAAAGTAATATTAAATAAGAAGTTAGCTACCAAATACTGCAGGGGGTAACTTTCTTGTGTATCAGTTAAATCCTATAACTTTGGTTGCAGTTTTTAATGGTGGGGTGATCAAGATAATTTCGGGGATACACTCGTATCGGTGAATTTATAAAATGTCTTTTCTATAATTGCTAAAATTTTCTTAACATGCAGTTTGACCGATTATTAAATTTGGACTCGACAATGCACATAAGTTTGACCGTTATTTTTATTCTCTCTCTTACAACAAAAGCAAAACCCCCCCTTTTATTCTCTCTTCCTTCTCCATTCTACACCAAATTAAAGATCATTCCCTCACTTTTTTTTACCAGGTAATTGAATCTCCATTGTTTTTTTTATATCATTACATCACTTGTTTTTTTAACATAATATGTGGTAGAATATACTAAAAATCTTTATTTCTTTCTAACTGCAAACTCAAGATCTCTCCCTCATTTTTGCTTGCTATTGACGCAGCTAATCTTTATTTCATCCCTTGTTTTATTTTTTACACGCAATATGTAAAATAAAGATCTCTGTCCTTTATTTTTTATATACAATTTTTGTTTTACATTCAACTTGTTGGTATAATAAATTTATGTATTTTTTACTTTATTTAAAAAAAATAGGTAGGTAAAGTATTTTTTTGAGTGATTCTACAAGTCCCGCCTAGTAACCGCATTCACTCCTTTTTTTTCTTATTGTTTTGTGTTTAACAATTGATTTAAAAATATATTTTTATATGAAAAAATTGTTTTTCATATAGAAAAACAGTTTTTTCTAGTAATATATAAAAAAATTATTGAAAGTAAATTTTGTATTAAAATTAATATTTTTATTATAAATAAAGAAAAATTATGTTTTTGACATGATATTGCGATTGATTAGTACCGCTGGCACAGACCCATAAAATATTGTGATTAATTAGTACCGCTGACGCGGACCCACATTCAACAAATGATTTTGGTACGGGAATGTGGGTCCGCACCAGCGGCACTAATTAATCGCTTAATGTCGCTGGCGCGGACCCACATTCCCGGACCCAAATCATTTGTTGAATGTGGATCCGCTCCAGCGGCACTTATTAATCGCGATATTTTTTATTGAAAAATATCGCGATTAATCAGTGTCGCTGGTGCGGACCCAGATTCAACAAATGATTTGGGTCCGGGAATGTGGGTCCGTGCCAGCGACACTGATTAATCGTGATATTTTTTATTAAAAAAAATGTTTTATAGCTTTTTTTTATAAATAAAAACAGTTTTCTTTATTTATGAAAAAAAAATATAATTTTAATTAAAAGTTGTTTAATTTTAATTTAAAAAACATTTTTATATGAACAAAAGAAATATAAAAACTGTTTTTATATGAACAAAAGAAATATAAAAACTATTTTAATATTAAAAGTTAAAAACTTTAAAGGTAAGAAGCTTAAAAAAAAAAGAGGTGCATGCGGTCGCTAGGCGGGCTATACATGCGGTCCATGTAAAGTTTCTCTATTTTTTTTACCAACACAACATTTTTTTATAGCATTTCATTATTTGTTTGGCTAAAAATAAATTTATGTATTTGTTTGGCTAAAAATAATTTTTACAGTCTTATTATGTTTTATAATTATTTATCTGATTATTATTTATAGGTTTTATTGAAAATGGATAATCGGGAATTTGAGCAAGTAAATGTCAAAAAATTTCATTGGAAGAATTATTTTTTTTCAATTTGGATATTTTTATTTGGAAGGATATTTTTATTTGAATGAATGTCTTTTTATTTTTATTTTTATTCTTATTTTGGAGGTGATAACTGCCAATTTCAGTTTGCTGTATGGATAATGGTATTTCAATTTCAGTTTGCTGTATGGGGAAAGTGAGTTTTGTTTTTGGTGTAGATTTGAATTTTGGCGAATGGAGAAAGTTGCTGTGTAAAGTGGGTTTTTCTTTTGGAAGTAAAAGTGAAAGTTGCTGAAGAAAAAGTCCTTATGAGTGGAAAAGGGTAGTAGAATGAAAGGTTATTTAATTCCCTCCGTGGCCACTACTCTCTCTCATTTTATTAAGACCCGTTAGTGGGCACGTTAAACAGACCCGCTGGAGATCCCTCCTCATATATATATATATATATGTCAGTAGCTAAATGGAAAAATTCATGCCTCAATGAATGACACCACGTATAAATCCAGACAATCTCCTGATCGTCTTGATCCAAATATACTTGCACCTGAAACTATTCTGCCTGAGGCACAACCCAGTAAGCGACAAGTTTGGAAACCTAAATATGATGTTCTACGTTCAACTTCTCAGCGACAACAAGATGTGCACTCTGCACAAAAGGAAATGACGAACTCACCCACTCATCTGGTTCATTCTAACTCCAACAATACATGCATGTCAGACCGCACAGTACAACCTCTAGTTTTCTCCCTAAGCACTAACTCGCAGGAAATTGTAGTCTCCACCTTGAGTAGCCCACCGTCTCCTCTCAAGGACACCTGCCCATCTATTTGTAAAGGAACAAATAGCCCCGTTTTGTCAGCTTCTCCACATGCGTCTATATTACTCCATGTAGTATTACATACTCCTCCTCAACTTTCATCTATACCATTCTCTTCTCCTCTTTCCAACAATGAAATTTCAAAAGTAGCCTGTGCACCACCGCCCTTGCCCCCTACAGAACACCTTCCTGGAGTACTTAACTAACATGAGCAAATAGTACCACTCTTCCCACACTAGGAACCTACCACCCCACCTCCAGAACCATACCTACTTCCGGGATTTGAGTTCACTCACCTCACCTTCCCTGCATCTACCGAGACAGTCTATCCGCCAGGGTCCAACCTTCTCATCCAAATCAGAAATTTAACCCCGAAAGAGACAGGCCTTTTCAACGAAGACTAAGCGACCTGTTCCACCATGACTACACCAAAAACATGAATCTGGCACGGTTTAAAACTGTGCCAGATCAAAGCTGGCACGGTTTTGAACTGTGCCAGAATCACGTGTTCCAAAATGGCAATTTTTTTCTGGCACGGCTCAAAAGTGTGTCAGATTTGGTCAAACAGGCACACTTCTGGCACACTTTTAAACCATGCCAGAATTTGATATTTTTGGCACACTTTTGGCACAGTTCTTAACTGTGCCAGATTTGGCCAAACAGGAACACTTCTGGCACACTTTTAAACCGTGCCAGATTTTTATATTTCTGGCACACTTTTGGCACACTTTTTATCTGTGCCAGATTCAGCAAAGTTTAAAAAACTTTGGCACAGTTCAAAACCATGCCAAAATATGATACACTTTTGTCACGATTTTGATCTATGCCAAATTTTTTATAAAAAAAAATATAATTATTTGAAAGCACAAAATTCACAAATTAATAATATTGCACGTTGTTAATAAACTAATGTACATACAAACTTCAAAATATTACAAGTCTTTAACAGTTCACATGCCCAAAAAAAATTGGGCAGAGTTTCCTCTATTTTCTGGACATTCCAAAACCTTTTAATACAAAATCTGCCTAACATAAAGCCCGCACGACCACAAAATATAACAATTAACTTACAAAAGCCTGCACGGCCATAAAAGTCAACAATAAAACAACAAAAGATCGCACGGCCATGACACAAAAAAATGAAATCATGAATAAACCCCATGTTGTAAACCATTGATTTCTCTGTGTGTTCCACGTGAATCAATGCCAACGATAAACTGTTATCCTGCAAAAAAAAAATAGGATACAAAAAAGATACGATATTAGTAACTTAATAATTTACAAAAAAAAATTTTACTCAAACTAAAAAATTACATATATGAGTGGAAATTATCGTCATATTCTCAAACCGGGAGACCCGGGACTACGCGGTCAGTTCCTACAAGTTACATTGGTCACGTGCGAGGTGTTTGTGCCTCCTACGGGGTCGTTTGGGGGCTGATTTGGGTTTTCACCCTTTAACGACTTGTTTTTAAGTCTAAGTGTGATTTTCACAAATTATCGTCATACTCTCAAACCGGGAGACCCGGGACTACGCGGTCAGTTCCTACAAGTTACATTGGTCCCGTACGAGGTGTTCGTGCCTCCTACGAGGTCGTTGAGGGGCTGGTTTGGGTTTTCACCCTTTAACGACTTGTTTTTAAGTCTAGTGTGATTTTTGCAAATTATCGTCATACTCTCAAACCAGGAGACCCGGGACTACGCGGTCAGTTCCTACAAGTTACATTGGTCCCGTGCTAGGTGTTCGTGCCTCCTACGGGGTCGTTTGGGGGCTGGTTTGGGTTTTCACCCTTTAATGGCTTGTTTTTAAGTCTAAGTGTGATTTTTGCAAATTATCGTCATACTCTCAAACCGGGAGACTCGGGACTACACGGTCAGTTCCTACAAGTTACATTGGTCCCGTGCGAGGTGTTCGTGCCTCCTACGGGGTCGTTTGGGGGCTGGTTTGGGTTTTCACCGTTTAACGGCTTGTTTTCAAGTCTAAGTGTGATTTTTGCAAATTATCGTCATACTCTCAAACCGTGAGACCTGGGACTACGCGGTCAGTTCCTACAAGTTACATTGGTCCCGTGCGAGGTGTTCGTGCCTCCTACGGGGTCGTTTGGGGGATGGTTTGGGTTTTCACCCTTTAACGGCTTGTTTTTAAGTCTAAGTGTGATTTTTGCAAATTATGGTCATACTCTCAAACCGGGAGACCCGGGACTACGCGGTCAGTTCCTACAAGTTACATTGGTCCCGTGCGAGGTGTTCGTGCCTCCTACGAGGTCGTTGGGGGGCTGGTTTGAGTTTTCACCCTTTAACGACTTGTTTTTAAGTCTAAGTGTGATTTTTGCAAATTATCGTCATACTCTCAAACCGGGAGATCCGGGACTACGCGGTCAGTTCCTACAAGTTACATTGGTCTCGTGTGAGGTGTTCGTGCCTCCTACGGGGTCGTTGGGGGGTTGGTTTGGGTTTTTACCCTTTAACGACTTGTTTTGAAGTCTAAGTGTGATTTTTACAAATTATCGTCATACTCTCAAACCGTGAGACCCGGGACTACGCGATCAGTTCGTACAAGTTACATTGGCCCCGTGCGAGGTGTTCATGCCTCTTACGGGGTCGTTGGGGGGCTGGTTTGGGTTTTCACCCTTTAACGGCTTGTTTTTAAGTCTAAGTGTGATTTTTTGCAAATTATCGTCATACTCTCAAACCGTGAGACTCGGGACTACGCGGTCAGTACCTACAAGTTACATTGGTCCCGTGCGAAGTGTTCGTGCCTCCTACGGGATCGTTTGGGGGCTGGTTTGGGTTTTCACCCTTAAACGACTTATTTTTAAGTCTAAGTGTGATTTTTGTAAATTATCGTCATACTCTCAAACCGGGAGACTCGGGACTACGCAATCAGTTCCTACAAGTTACATTGGTCCCGTGCGAGGTGTTCGTGCCTCCTACGGGGTCGTTAGGGGGCTGGTTTGGGTTTTCACCCTTTAACGGCTTGTTTTTAAGTCTAAGTGTGATATTTGCAAATTATCGTCATACTATCAAACCGTGAGACCTGGGACTATGCGGTCAGTTCTTACAAGTTACATTTGTCCCGTGCGAGGTGTTCGTGCCTCCTACGGGGTCGTTTGGGGGCTGGTTTGGGTTTTCACCCTTAAACGGCTTGTTTTTAAGTCCAAGTGTGATTTTTTTTAAATTATCGTCATACTCTCAAACCGTGAGACTCGGGACTACGCGGTCAGTTCCTACAAGTTACATTGGTCCCGTGCGAGGTGTTCGTGCCTCTTACGGGGTCATTTGAGGGCTGGTTTGAGTTTTCACACTTTAACGGCTTATTTTTAAGTCTAAGTATAATCAGATGTGAATCAATATATTAGAGAATCTCATTATTATTGAACAATCAGATGCTAAAGCTCCTGAAATAATTATATGTGAATAAGATGTAAGCCAGTTAGATTGATGGAACCTTTATAAACAGTTCTAGTACAACCAATACAATAGATAATCATTAGCTTTTCTTGATAATTTAGAAATTTGATGAAGGCTGCAGCATCATAACAGCTAATGACATGACAGGGTTAGTGAGTACACATTGACAATAACAATAAACTTCTTTTGTTTCATGTTATTTAGTTTACTTGTTTATATATAGATAATATATCGATCAATTATAAGTTACTTCTGGAAATTAGTATCTTTATGTAATTAAGACTCTCTTAGAGAGTATTACAGATAAGGCCTATGGCCTTTCTTTATAATCAGTTTTAAGAGAATATTTTCAATTGTGAGAAAGTCCCCCAGGTTTGTATGTGTATGTGTATTCGCTTCCATAGGCCAATCAAAAGTGGCATCAGATTAACAGAGCATGGAAAATGTAAAGTAGGGGAGTCATCACTAACAGACCAACATATAAATGTCACCATCGAGTTGCTCTAATTTGTCTATATTTTGTACAACTAACAATATTTTAGTCCTTGAAGACTACGTAATAGAATGCATGACTTGCTATCTATAGCCCAAGTGTGCCATTCTCAACCCAATTAATGTGTTGAGGAAGATGCCAGCAAAATTGTGAATCTGATTTGGTTCAATTTTGAGGCATGTTATGATCTCATGGTCCAGTTTTTGCAGTTAATATATACTGTCCTTTCATGTTAAAGTTAGCTAATAGCTCAACCAATGTGGAGAAATGGCTTCTTCAGCCTTATTCTTATTCAATAAAATATCCATGGCCACTTCCTTCATCACCAGACGAGTAGACCAGATTCTAGAGATCCCCTTTCTCAATGAAGAGGAAAAGTATTCATCTGTGATAACTTTGGGCTTGTCTAAGTTTGTGGAAGTCACATCCATTCTTACCATTTTTAAAACTCTTATTCGGATATATGTGTCTTTGAATATTTTATATGCCAACTTTTTCCTCCGCACTTTAAATTGAAATTTCTTATGGACTTTGTTGACCTTCTTATGGACTACTACATATATGCCAATTTTATATGCCCAGGCCAAAGTGAATGTTTGACCTTTACCATGCTTTGACTGAGGCCAAAAAGGATTTGGAGGCTTCCTAACAAAAGGTGAAAAACTTTAACACTAACATAAGGGTGAAATATCTAGAGCTTCCCACTAAAAAGTCCAAGGTTGATAAGCTGGAAAAGGTTGTCGAGGAGCATACACAATTGTAGCTCGCTACCTTGGGGATCAAGGACAGGGCATATGAATAGGGCAGAGATAAGGCCTTTTGTCTGAATAAGGCAGAGATATGTGTCTGAATAAGGCAGAGATAAGGCATATGAATAAGGCAGAGATATGTGTCTGAATAAGGCAGAGATAAGGCAGAGACAGGGCATATGGTTCCTGCTGAGTTCCTGATGAGTTCAAGGCTACGGTTCCTGCTGAGTTCAAGCTCTTCGATGAGGATGATCCAAGTTTTTCTATAAACATTAAAATTGAATCAATAGATAAGAGGCTGAAGCAAATGTGGATAAACTAAGAGGCTGAAGCAGTCATTTCTCAAACTAAGAGGCTGAAGCAGCTACAAGTCTGCAAATATTGAATCAATAGATAATCTTTTTGGTTCCATCAGTCATAAACAAATTCAGGCCAAGGCAGTTAGATTGGTTCCATCAGTCATAATCTTATTAGTCACTATATTAATTTTCAGCATACAGTAGCATATATGCATACAGTAGCATATATATATGCAATAACTGTATGCATATATGCAGCATATATGCAACTGTGTGCATATATGTTGCATATATGCAGTAGCTGTATGCATATATGCAGTAGCATATATGCAACATATATGCAATAACTGTATGCATATATGTTGCATATATGCAGTAACTGTATGCATATATGCAATAGCATATATGCACGCAGCAGCATATATGCATACAGTTGCATATATGCAGTAGAATATATGCACGCATCAGCATATATGTTGCCTATATGCTCACAATAACATATTTGTTGCATATAAATAAGAACCGACATAAAGATATATACATACACACAAATATTAATGGATTAATATTAATTAGTAAAGCGGAAATTGAAAGAGAGTCTAATTAGTGTGTTTATACCTGTGTTCATTCGTCGGTGTCACCAATGGGAGGACAAAGGTCGTCGAGCCAATACATAATTCCATTTTTACCAACATCTTCCAAGTTCTCTCAATGAGATTGTTTTCCACCCCAAACTGGATACTCGGGCACTTTGATGTCATCCAGTAAAACTCGCACTTCATTCTTTCTCAATGTATGGAAGTGAACGGTCGAGACGGCTCCTGGTTGGGTCTTCCTCCCATAACCAACAAGTTCACGTGTATGGGATAGTATTTTGCATTCAATTAGAGAGGTGAAATTTGGAACCTCGAATGCAGGGGAGGAAAGAGAACACGAAGGAGCCGCGGTGCCTGAAGTAGGTAACTCCTGAACGTTGTGTCCAACACATGAAAATTTCCCAGTTTTGAAGTCAGTAATGAATTATGATAATGAGGACTTTATCCCCTCTATATCACTCCTTAGGTGATCAACATGATCCTTCCAATTTTCGGTGTCCTGTTTCACCTCTTCAAGCATTTCTCTAGCAAATGCCGACTCTAATATAGCGGTTCTCGAAATTGTGGACCTAACACAACGAACACGTCCTCGCGTATCTTTTCCAAAAACCTCAAAAATAGGCCTGGCATCCAAGATCTCCTCCTGACCACTCGCTTTGTATACATCCAGAAGCAATTGAATTTGGTCCTGTACAAAAATATATTAACATTAGGTTTGGTGATACGATACTTTTTTTTGACAAATCGAACATTACAAATTTTAAATTACCGCAAATATTTTATCATGAGGGGCATAACCACCTCCTTTGACTATATGAGTTGCCAACCACAATTCAGCACGAATGGGTGCAAGCCCATGCTTCTTTCTCCAATTCTCTGAAGCTCGGGCATAACCATGACGACCTGTGTTATGAGTTGTCTTTCTCACACAATTTTGTTTAGTCTCTTTGTTATTTCTTCACAAAGTTTTTTGAACCTCTAAAGCTTCATTATTGCAAAACACCTCCCAGTCCTCAGATTTGACATTTCGTGGAACTTTCTCCTTCCACTTCCAACATCACCATCCTTCAAATTAACCCTTAACTTTGACTTGAACTTTTTCCAAGCATCGTTCGCTTTTTTCATAAAAATTTGCTTCTGACTTTCGCGCACATCTGGGAACTCTTTCTACAATATATGAAGAAATAAAATTAAAACATCACATAATTGAATTTACTAACTATTACATTATTTGGAATAGAAAGGAATAGTATACCATTAATGATGACCAAACTGAGTTCTTATATCGCACATCCACTTGTTTCCAACTCGTATAAGAAATGGGAACATGTGTCCTTGCTAAGTCTCCCAACCTGGTTGAGAGTGTATATGAATCTTCACCAACTGGAAGGTCGTGCTCATTAAATTGTAATTTCTTGGCGGAAGAGACATCACTTACTCTTGAAACACCCGAAGCAACCTTAGAACGGGAGGTTGATATATGTGTCACCCCATTTATTGACGGTTGCTAAGTATCACCAATATGAGACATTTATCGGGAAAAAAGTGACTATTGGACACCAAAATAATCAGAGTAAACATTACAAGAATATATGTTCAAATAGACACCAGTATATTACATGTTCAAACATCAGTAAACATAGAATTACAAGTTCAAACAACCATACATGTATTAAATGTTCAAACAACAATAAAGTATTAAATGTTTACAACAACAACAAACGGAATAAATAGAATATTACCCGTTCAAAATAACAAAAAATATAATATTGCATATTCAAAAACAAGTTCATAACTAAATCATTGCACTAGAAATCCGTGTCCAAAAGCTCCGGCAATTTATCATTTTCCTCGAGAATGGAGTCATACATCATACGGTCAATATCAATCGCATCTATTTCTTTTGTCAGTCTCTTGGGAGTATGTAAAACAACTGACCACCCCTTCATCTTTACATCTTGACAATAAAATACTTGACTGGCTTGAGATGCAAGGATGAACGGATCATCGTGAATGGTATTTTTACTCACGAGCTTACTAAGATTCACCATCACAAATTTTGAGGTGGGTTCAACTTTGCAAGCATTCTTATCATCAACATCCACCCAATCACAATAAAAGACAGTATGTGTGAACTCAATGTAATTGAGGTCGCGTATTTGTCTAATAACTCCATAAAAGGTTGTCATAATCCCCTTCTTATTAAAGGCCTTAGTGGATACACCACTACTCTGAAAGTTATGATTCTCTTCATGTCCAGAAGTACAAAAGGTGTACCCATTGCATTGAAATTTCTCATCATTGGTAACCCTATGGAGCGGACCATCAGCATATGGCAAAATTCCCGTATCATTAAATCTTGGGGCCTGTAAGGAATTGATAATTTTTTAAAGTTTTATTAAAAATAATTACGGTTGATAAAAAAGTACATGTATAAATAAAGACTTGCCTCATTCCTTAGCCACGGGATGAAATCATCAATTCTATGCCTCGATTGAGTCTCAGTTACCACAAATTTTCTACAAGAAATTAGTTTCAAAATTAAGAAATATCACATTACAATCAATTAATATGAATTAACATAGAACTAAGTGTGTACCTTCTCCATTCATCAACACCATCGCATTGAGATAAAACCCAACTTCACACTTGCTCATATTATACATTATTTAAGATCAATTCTTTACTTTTACCCAATGGTCGTTGGCATTCCGAGTCATCAAACTCATCATCAAGAAAATCCTCAAGATTCCTCTTATTAGTTCCTTCACCTCTTTTTGATATGTACTCCATGGCATATAAAGAAGCTTCATGTAACAAATATGCATTAGCAATTCTCCCTTCAATGTACCTCTTATTTCGTGCCACTTTTTATATCTTCCCATTTCTCTCTCAAACAACCACATCGCCCAATATCTTCGTGGCCCAGCTGTCAAAGCTTCATCGACTAAATGGTGCATGAGGTGGATCATCGCCACAAAAAAGGCAGGTGGAAAATAAATTTCAAAAACACAAAATGCCTCTACCAATGCGTTTTTAGCCTTCAAAAGATGTTCCCTAAATATCACTTTGGCACACAACGCATTAAAGAATATGCGTATCCCATGTATAGCTTTAAACAAAGACTTATCATCCGAAAATGAATGCATAAGCAACACAGGAAGCAACCGTTGCATAATGACGTGATAATCGTGGGACTTGAGATTGGTAAATCCAGGTGGATCGAGGTTAACATTGTTGATGAAATTTGGTGAAAATCCAATCGGCACCTTTAATGTTTTTAGTGTACGAAAAAAGGCTTCTTTCTCTTCCTTTCCTAATGCGAAAGGTGCCTTTGGCATAAGCCTTTTGTTACTGCCTTCAACATCTTTCATCCATAATTTCCTTTTAAGTTTCAAATGAACTTTCAAGTCTTCACGGGCTTTGACTGTATCTTTATTTGATGAACCTTTCACCGAGAGTATTGTACCTAAAAGAGTCTCTGTGACATTCTTTTCAACATGCATAACATCTAAATTATGTCTAATATCATGATCCTTCCAGTACTCTAAGTCAAAGAAAATTGGCCTCCTAGAAAAACCCTCGGTACTCGCTAGATTCTCATCGTCACCCTCACTTGAATAATCATAGTCTTCCATTACGACATCCTCCTTCCCCTTCCCCTTCCCCTTCCCCTTCCCCTTTGCCTTTGCCTTTGCCTTTCCCTTTTTATCTCCCTCTCCCTCTCTTTGAACACCTTCTCGAGCGATAAGTGACACTATCTGCTCAACTTCTACACTTGTTAACTTTCTTGGAGCCATAACATCCTCTATTTTACCATTAAATGTTTGCTTTGATGTGTCAAACCTGTAAGGATGGTCTTTAGGAAGGAACATACGAGATCGTTGGTAACAACATTTCGTTGACTTAGAAAGATATTGAGAAGGTGTATTTGTAGAACAAATAGGACACCCATTGTAAACTTGAGTTGAACAACCTGATAACATCCCATAAGCTGGAAAATCATATATACCCCACATCAACATAGCTTTTAACTAAAATTTCTCATTTTTGTACGCATCCCAAGCCTCAACTCCAGACCATAAGATATTTAACTCATCAACCAACGGTTGGAGGAAGACATCAATATTACTTGATGGTGACTTTGGTCCGGGAATCAATACAGACAACATTGAAAACTCACTTTTCATACACATTGATGGAGGAGGGTTGAGAGGTTGAATTATCACTGGCCAACAACTATACTTACGACCAAACATGTTATTCGGGCTGAAACCATCAGTTGCTATTGCAAGTCGAATATTCCGCGGATCTTTTGCAAAATATCTCCACAAAATGTTTGAATTTACCCATTCTGCTGAATCTCGGGGATGACGCAAGAATTCCATACAAGAGCTTGCACGAGCGTGCCATGTCATTTTCTCTGCTATCCATTTTACGGTATACAACCGTTTTAGCCTAGGGATTAGAGGGAAATGTCGCATTACCTTCTTAGGAACCCTAGAGTACTTTTTTTTTCCATTAGTATTCTGAATTTCTACACCGTCCTCGTCTAGACAAGTAAACTTGTAGCATAAAGAACCACATTTTATAGATCTAGTAGATTTTTCATGCTCTTTCCAAAATAGCATACAGTTGTTAATGCATACTTCATACTTAACATAATCCATACCGAGATCTCTAACGGTATTTTTCATTTCTGTATAACTAGTTGTCAGGTTATTCTGTTCAGAAAGTAGTTCATTTAACAATCTAAGAATTCCATCTGTAGCACCATCCGATAAATTGAATTGTGTTTTCAAATCATTCAACTTAATAAGAGCATACATTGTGGTATGACGCGAAGAACCGGTAGCTGGGTGCAATGGCTCCTGTGCGAGTTGATGTAAACGATCATACTTCTTGCCTTTGTATTTATGTGTGTACGAATCATTAGGAACCTCAGAAGTTGCGGGGGCTTCATCACTGCCTACACAATTAGGTTCACTAGGTTCCGCTTCACCCATAAACATCTCACAAGCATCATTCACAAGATCATTCAAAATTGGAATATTGTGCACATCAGCGTATTTTGTCGGTGTCACATATTGCGGTGGTGGTTGGACTTGATCAACAACTAATGTCTCACCATGAAAATGCCATAAGGTATAGTTCATGTCCATACCATATGTCATTAAATGAACAAATATGTCATCTATAACAACATGTCCTTTCCCATTTCGACAACGTCTACAGTGACATGAATGCTTAGCATTCGAACTATTACTACGCACATAATGTAGAAACTGTAACACCCCATCTCTATATGTATCGGTCTCGATATTTTTCTCATTTATTCACTGTTTGTTGATTCCCGACGACATTCTGATAAGTTTAAAGAACACACATTATAATATAAACGCTTACTATAAATATATTGAAGTTTATTCAAGTGTAAATATGTATATATTTGAGCTCCTATATTTCCTCCATCTCCACTACAGGGTAAGGGTCCTATCCCATTCGAAAATGCATATTTTGTATTGGTCATAATGTCTCTTGCCATGTCCTAATCTAGAAAATTTCGCCAGCATCTCTCTACAGTTCTTCAAGTACACAACTTAAATTGGGAGTGTTCATGTGTTACTTAAGTTTTTCAACCAAGAAAACACAAAACACTACATCAATCTAGTATGCACCCAAAGAACATAAAGAGATGCCAACGAATTTTTCAAAATAGGACATGCATAATCATTATGTACAATACAAACTTTTGCATTTCCAAACTGTCCAAAAATGGGACAATTCAAGAGTTCTCACCACAGTCATAGTGAGACCTCTTGAACGGGTCTAAGGTTTTTCTACATGTGTAACATCATTATTGAATGTTTAGTATTAATGTCTACTTACTATTTAAATAGTTTTTTTTGTTTTTTCTTAAATTTTCAACACATAATCTCATTTATCCATTTAATTAGTGGGGTGTCTACTTTTCAATTTGTTATTTTTACATTATTATTGAATATTTAGCACTTAAATTTTCTTAAAACTCCGTAACATGTACAAATCAGATCAAATATGCATTTTAATTAAAGGGGTAAGAACATAAAAACCCATGATTTATTTTTTTTCATTATCAACATTCAATTTGCACCAAAAACTCACACATTAAAAAAATAATAATAAATATTTAAATATGTATATATAAAACCCTAAAAAGCAAATACGAATCAAATCAGGCATATCATAAACTCTCGGATCAAATCTGAAACCTAACTTAGGTTAAAAAAAAATACAATGCTTTAAACAATTACCTGATTGGGATGAGTGCAGTGAGAGAACAGGGCAGTGACCAGAGAAAGAGAGAATGGGCCGGAGAGAGAGTGTCGGAGTAGAGATTCCGACCAGCGACCTAGAGAGAGAATGGATGCCGACCTAGGGAGAGAATAAATCGCCTCCAGCAGCCGAGAGAGAGAGACCAAGCGAAGAGGCGAGAGAGAGACCGAGCGAATGGATGCTGACCGCCGAGAGAGAGAGACCGAGCGAAGAGGCGAGAGAGAGAGAACGAGCAGGGCGGGAACCGTGAGCGGGAACAAGAGAAAGAGAGGAGTGTAATATTTTTTTTTGGGGTATTATATATTTTAGTAAGTGTACTCAATTTTGGCACACTTTAAAACAGTGCCAAAATTTGGCACTGTTTTAAAGTGTGCCAAATCTCTATAAAATCGTGCCAAAATCTGGCACAGTTTTAAACTGTGCCAGATTTTTAATATCAGGGTGTGCCAAAATGATGTTTTTGGTGTAGTGCATCTCCACTTCATGACACCAAATGTATTCCACTACTGACTCCTAGGCCACCACGTACTTTTTGAATTCAGAGAACATTAATACAGGATGTTCACATTCCCAACATGAATTTACACATTCCTCGAAAACCCCTTACCAAATGACTTGTACCGTCTGTTCAACCTCAGCCACCTAAACAAATTTGTAAGCATCCTACTTGGGTGCAACTTGAGGAGATCCCTCCTATTATACCACCTCATGAAGATTCTACTTTAGAATGCTGGGGGGCTGCAGGGCCAACTTTTTATACAGAGCTCTTAACCTTTGTGCATTCACATAGGCCTCACATATTGGTTATCCTGGACACTCACATGGATGCTCGAAGATCACTTTGTGAGATTCGTCAATTACCATACTAAAATTATGTTGTCTCTCCGGTTTTAGGTCAATCAGGTGGGATTTTGGTTCTCTAGGTTGCTGGTCTGATTGTTGGCCATGACGTACTTATTTCCCATCGCTTCATCCATCGGCTCCTTCAACATGACCTCGCGTAAGCTCCTATAGAGTTTACTGTTGTCTACATACACCTCAACCTACTAAGCAACCTACTAAGCAAACTCAGGTATGGAAATCCCTTCAACACATTCACACTTCTGTCCAATACCCTTGGCTTCTTCTAGGCAATTTTAATGGTAGTTTGGGCCAACATGAAAAGGGGGGGGGGGGGGGGGGGGCGTCCTTTCCAACCCACGTGTGCAGGTCATCTTAAGAATTTTATGCATGCATTCAATATCCAAGATTAAGGTTTACAGGGCCTACTTTCACCTGGAAAGCCAATAATGTGTTAGGTCACCATGTTAGAGAGAGACTGGACCGGGGTCTTGGTAATGAGCGGTGGAAGTCTTTGTATCCAAATACTCGAATTTCTCATCTTCCAAATGTTGCGTCTGACTACTGTTTGTCATTGTTGGATACCCATCCTTATCTCTCCAAACCCCCGACGCAATTTATATACTGCTCTGAGTGGGCATCCTATTTATCTTTTACCCACCTTTTACACTACCACTGGACTACCCCAGTCCTGGGGTTGCACGCCTTTTCTTTTTCGCGCAGGGCTCAGTCATTTAGTAGAGTTTCTCGACGTTGAAAGAAAACTATTTTTAGGAATGTGTCTAATTCAATTTCTTCCTTAAAATAAGAGCTTCATGATCTCAGAATGTGTATTAACACTAATCCGGATCCCCTGCTAGTCTCTCAGGAGAGCCACTTACAATCACAACTTATGCACTGTATGAACTTAGAACACCATTATTGCCACAATAAGAATAAAAATAAGTGGATTTTGGAAGGTGACCAAAATACTAAATTTTCCCATGCTCGTGTCATGTAACAACGACGTTATAATTCGATTCCTACAATTTTCAATCCTGACACTGGCTGGCATACTACTGTCCAGGATATTCATGCCCAATTTTAACACTTTTATGAAACCCTTTTTACTATCACTAATCCCTCTTGTACGCCGTCTAAATATAACTTTGTTCAAGTTAAACCTACCGATGTTACTCGTTTACTGGAACCTATCACGGGTTCTAAAATTTAGCACAACTTGGGTACTATGGGAAAAAATAAGAGCCCCAGAGCTGATGGGTTGACATGTGAATCTTTCCAAAACCATTGGGACATTGTCGGACCCTCAGTCCTTAATTTAGTTAAATCTTTTTTCACCTTGGGTCGGCTCCTCCGTGCTCTTAATAAAACCCTTCTCATTTTTATCCCAAACATTCCCCACCCCACTCAAGTTAAGCACTTTCGACCCATCAGTTTATGTGATGTTATTTATATACTTATATCTACGATCCTGGTTTCTCACATATGGCCCATCCTTTAGTACATTGTATCCCCTTATCAAAACGCCTTTATTTCTAATCGTCATATTCAAGATAATTTTCTGATCGCCCATGAGATTTAACATACTATGCGTAAATTTAAATCTACAAAAGGTAGTTATACCATTAAAATTGGCATGACTAAAGCATACGATCAGATGGAATGGTCATATATCCAATGGGTTCTCCAACAACATGGGTTTCTACCTATTTGGATTTGATATCTTATGGAATGTGTCTCTTCTACATCATTCACCACTCTCATTAATGGCCATATGGGGACTACCTTTTACCCAACTCGAGGACTCTGCCAAGGGGATACACTATCGCTTTACTTATTTATCTTGGCACTGGATGTCCTTTTACGATGCGTGGAGTCAGAATGTTGTTCAAAATATATGACGGCTCTCTATCATACTTTCTTATCCTATGTTGGTCGCATCACTTTAATTAATGCAGTGTGTACTTAACTTCAATCTTATTACATGTGCGCATATCCGATTCCTCCCCATATTCTTATTATATTATCAAATAAAATTAAATCATTCTTGTGGAATGCTACCACACTTTCTCATAAAATAACCACAGTCACGTGGGCTACGATTACCCCTCCCAAACAATATAATGGGTTAGGCATAAAAAAATTACACTCCTTAAATACAGCTTACATGATTAAACTGCTTTGGAAACTTTTTATCGAGCCACATAACCTTTGGACTAAAACTATAAAACATAAATATTTTCTTCACACTAATTTGTTGGCGTCTCATAGTAAGGCAACAAACTCGTGGTTCTAGAAAAAAGTTTCTTCTTTAATCCCTTCCATCGCCACTAGGATAAAATGGCAACTTCGTTCTCCCTCTATTTCCTTTGGAAATCATATTTGGATCATGCAATATTCTTTCAATCACCTATACCCGCATGTTCCTCCTCATTTTTAACTATCTCCTACACACGTTCATTTCTAATGGGAAGTGTGACATACTGGCTATAGCTCAGTGGCTACCGTTAGATGATATTCACCGTATTCGTGCCCTGTATGTACCATCTCATGACTCGTCAGATGTTCCGTATTGGTGTCCTAGTTCTACTAGCACTTTTACTCTTAAATCGGCTTATCATTGGCTTCACATTCACCTATAAGCCTAGCACCTTCATGCGCTTCCTTGGAGATATTTATGGAAACGTATCTTAGCCCCTAAGCTTAAGTTTTTCCTTTGAATTAAATCATAGGGCTTTACCAACTACAGACTTAATCTTTCATTACCATAAATTAACAACCCATCTATTCTCTCTTTGTGAGTTGGATGACTGCAATACACATATTTACTCTGATTGTCCTGTATTTTTCCAACTCCGACATTCGACGCCTCGGGTTGCAGTTAATCAACTTCAACCATTTTTTCTTCTTTGGTTATTTTGGATCACGCGCATTGAGGCGATATTTCAACAGACACCCGTAACTTTATCCTCTTTTAAGTCCACCATATCTCAACGCCTTCCTAGCTACTACCAGGCTCGTCAATTAATACGTCCCAGTATACCTCCCCCCTCTTTTGCTTTTCCTATTGCTTGGTCCAAACCTGCGCCTATATTCTTCAAATGTAATACGGATAGATAAAAATCACATATTACGAGTCATGTTGCAAGTGGTGAGATTATCCACAATTCTCAAGAAAAGTTTGTATGTGCTTTTACCCACCATATATCTTTTCATCATCAGTTTTAGCGGAGATTTGGGCCATTAAATTTGGTCTAGATCATGCTTATGCTCAGGGTATTACTTGCATCGAAGTGGAAGCCGATATTCAAATTGTCTTTAATATGATCCACATGAACCAAACCCAGAATTCGGACCACATGAATTTGATCCAGGCCATATGTGACGGCTTCTAGAGATTTCAACATGTTACCTTATGTTTATGTTTCAGGGAAGCTAATGCTTGTGCCGATGTTCTTGCTGCCAACTCAATTTCAAAGTTGTTTCTTTTTACAATGTATGTTCCGATTCCATGTTTTTTACTTCCAACTTTTCACCGTGATCTGTGTAATATCGCTGCAGTACGTTTTGCAGTTTGTAACATTACTTATAAGATTCCCATAGTTTAATTCAATCTTCCCGCTTTTGTAAAAAAAAAAATGAAAAAAAACAGGTGATATACACTACCATATACATACACATGATCAAGGGAAAATTTCCTCCCATGTATACATATATATGCGCCTATAGGTATATATATATATAAATTATATATATAAAGCTAAGTAGGCAAGAAAAAAACAAAGGATAGTTGAAAACTTGTTTTACAGAGAAGTTTGAGGTCTTGGGTTTTAAGTTTTTCATCTCTAAGAACTCCTTTTTATACCCATTTCGAGTAGCGGGTGGCTTTTGAGATAAGAAGCTCACAAAGCTTATTTTAAATATATTTTTTTTCATTTTCTAATGAAAACACTTTATTTAGAGTTTGACCCTCTAAGTTTTTAAAGTACCCTTTAAAAATGTTTAGCTCCTAACTTGAGTTAAATTGACACATGAAATGACATTTGGGTTGCGGCTTAAATATAGTTCCAATGTAGATTTCTAATGATATAAAATACTCGTGACATTTAATATGGGTAATAAGATTTATATACATATATATTTTCTAGTGTTATTGAAATATGACAATAAAATATTTTTTTTTAATTTTACTTATAGTATTCTAGTTTTCTATAATGATAAAAAAATGATTCGGGTATTATTACTCTTTATTTAAATTTTTAATTATAAATAAAATGTAAGTTGTTACATCTTATCCACCTAAAATAAAATTCATCCTCGAAATTTTTGTATCCTTAAAGTTTAGGTTCTTGGGCTGCTGATAGAGTCTAAGGTATACCTTATGATAATTCATTGACTTATCCATTTCATAGGGTTATTATATAATCAGGACGGTTTGCACTATAGTTGTTTATTTTGTAATTTAGTAAGTTATATAACAAAATCGTATAGAGGATGGTGGTATAACTAGTATTGAAAACAATTTTGATTTTAGATAAATAATCGATATTTTTACAAGCTTTGCATGTACCGGGTGTCGTAATAAACGTTTTTACAGTAATAAGGGTTTTTATAAAAAAACTAGTATAACAAACATATGAAGGAAACTAGGATTCTGATAAAAATATTAGAAAATTGATACCCTTTCGTCGGATGAAGTTCATTTTACAAACAATTAATTTATGATATAAAGGTTGGTGTTGATAAAGAAAATTTATAGGTTGTGTTTTAATCTTGCAATGATATATACTTAAAAATTTGGATTTCTATATTCGACAGTTTACACGTAATTCGCCATAGGTTAGTTTTCTTAATTTAACTAATTTGATGTAGACGATAACTGAACAATAATTGTTAATGTTACTTAGGATTTTTGTAATTGATAAAAATTCCATATTTAAGCAAAGGATATATTGTCACGACCCTCTCCCAAAATAGTAGTGGGGAGCAAGTGTCTTGACATGCCACCAAGGCAACAATTATTCCGAATTAAATCGTTTCCTTAAATAAATGCCACGAAAATACAATCACATGGTTATGAATCATAAAATACTGAAAGTGCAGGAATTACATCATCAAAGCTTTCTAAAAGGAAACTTCATTTATATTAAAAGTAAAGAGTTACAACGTAAAACAAACTTTTATTACAAAATATCCAAACATGCTCTATATGATAAAACAAAGATTTTATTTAAAATAACAAAAAGAGCTCTAAAAGTTGAATCTTCAACATAGTCCTTTTATGTTCCCTCCGCGAGCCTACTTATTTCTTGAAAAAAATGGTTATTTATACAACATCATCTAAAAGCCGAGTAAGATTCAATCTCCAGACATTCCAAGGTTTTTCAGAAAATTGATACCTATTCAAATCAAAAGAGAAGGCTTATACATATCGGGATAGGAACTTGCAGTATATAATTTGGAATGACAGTATATAGAAAATAATAGCTCAGAATATAACAGATGCAACAAATCAAAGGCAATAACTTTTTCTTTCAATCATATCATTTTAATGGCTAAGTACACTCCAATACCGTATTCTTCTACCGTATTATTCCTCGGTAGTTGAGGGTCAATAGAAGTTGTTCATCACAACGCCTTATTTCGGGCACACCAGCGATAACCCAGCTGGGAAGGTCAGTCAGTAAGAGAGGTCCCTTAGGCCGAATCTTATATTCCCATATTCAATATCATTTTCAATACTCATTTTATCGGTATATCTATATGGACAAATATAAACATATCACAAGGAATCAATCATCGGTTTCAAATGAATTTTGAGAATAAAAGCAGTTCACAAAATATATATAGTTTGAATAATATCATATAATTGAAATTCACAAGGAATGTCAGAGTACTCACCTAAAACAGAAGTTCAAAGTTATCGATATTGAGTCTTGGATTACTACGACGAAACTTCTTCTTAAATTTTTACGCACTTTCTCTCACTATTTCTTTGTAATATTTTGGAGTAATTTCGTGAAACAACTGGTCCTAAGGGCTATATTTATAGTTTTTCAAAGGTATTTGGGTGTTGACACGTGTCTGGGTGACTGAGCTTTCATTTTGGTGAGTCGGCATTGATGTGTCACGTAACGGAGCTGTCTTGCAGTCTTTATTCACCTAATGGGGACATGTGTTTTAGCTTCTTCTATATGGACGACCTGTGTTGGTGTGGTGGGAAGATAAAGCACGAGGTGTCAAGCGCAAGGTGTAAAGTTATTAAGGGTATAAGGGTCATTTTACACATGAAGGGTATTTTAGTAATATTACACCATACATTTTCAATATTTCTTAGAGGTCCTTGAGAACATTTTATTTACAAAATATTCCTTTATATATTTTTTAATTTTTGTCCTTGAAATTTTCATTATTTCAAAATTAAGTCCCTAAAGTTTCATAAAATTATATTTTCTACCCCAAAACTTATCTTTTAACTTAGGATATGCTAGAAGACTTTGATTTAATACATTTTGATGAAGAAAAAGGTTATTTCAAATTTTTTAAGTCGAAAAAGCCGACTTAAAGGATGGACAAATTTGCCCTTATTTCGTAATTTCGGTATAACTTCTTGCTCGGACCTTCGTTTAACACACCGTTTGCTGTGTTACAAACCTAATTCATATATGTACAACTTTTTAGGTTTTACCTCAAGTCAATTGTTATATCATAATGGTAAAAAATAGTCTCTAATATGAACATTCCGTTGGAAAACTATAAAATTTTATGTTTGTAACTAATTTGATATTTCATGATTTATCAAGGGATGATTAGAATAAAAATAATAAATTAACATTATCCATATCAAATATGAAATAATACAACATTTACAACTATATATGAACATAAAAGTGAGGTCATTACATATATACTCTTAATAGTGATCTCTAAGATTTAGTATGTAGATGAAAGGTTCGAGCTTTTGTTTTGACAACTAGAATTGGTAATCCCTAATAAAATGTACTGGGAAAAAATTTCCTTTGATAATTTATCATGTTAAGTTTGAAGAATTATTAATTATAATAGTATTTTACTGTAAGAATTAAGGAATGACAAGACAATTCTTCTCGGGGTTTGGAAAATATCTAATTGGAATTAAAAATAGTTCAAAGATTTCTTCGGACTTTGGAGACATTATTCAATTTCTTAGGAAAGTAAAGGTAATCAAGGTTTGATGATATAATGCCCATTTAAATCAAATTTCTTTTACATCTATATCTATCAAGTGTACTATAAGAATTTTGAATCTTTATTCCTTGGTACAATATTTGTAATTCAGATAGTCATATGTGTCTCTCTTCATCGTACTCCTACTTGTAACGGATAATCTAAAGGACTATTATATAAATGTATTGTGATTATACAGTTAGCTTCCAAGTAATGAAAGACGCATTGATTATTTATTATAGTTGGTGATTTTGTAAATAGGTTAATTTGGAAATTCCAACCACGAATGCCAGTGTATCTAGGCTTTTTCGTATAGACATTTTATATTAGATTGTCATATAATTATTAAATTTTCATTAACTATAATGTTTACATTTATAGGAATAATGTTAGACCTAAATTGAAGCTTTGAAGAGCTCGGTATGAAATGTATATTCCTATTAAAATATCGTAACCATATATTAACTCCAAATATATTTCTCATTTTAGTGTGACGTTTACTTGACTTACTAAATACCAACATAATAAATTCCTAGATTTTAACTTTGATTGAATCAATATTTTGGAAGAAAGTAACATTTTAGTTATTTCAAATTGGTTTGTTGATTCGATTGATTCTCAGAGTTATATGGTTCTTACTAAGGATCAAGATATGTGTAACTTCCAATATCGTAAAAATAAACTTACACGATCTCTTACTAGTATGCAGAGATAAAAGGAACGTTTAAAGTATATCGTTGTTATTTTAGACATAGGCTATAATATTTGAATCTGCTAGATGGATGGGGTTTACTGGTTTCTTAGGTATAAATATATTCATACACTCTTGTAAAGGGTTACTAATATATATATATATATATATATATATATATATATACCGTTTTAAGGTGATTTTATTATTATCTAAGGTATGTTTATGAGGGTATAACTAATTTATAGGAATATAACACTTTAAATCTTAAGTGATATTATTCGGAACCTCATGTTGCTTCATATAAATAATCGGTGTAATCAAAATAGTACATAATACACCGCTAGTCATAATGATATTCTATCTAAATTGTCTATTTCGAATTACTTCTATAAGGTAAAAGAACATGTATTCATTCCAATACTTGGGATGATCTAGGCTTCTATGTATATTTATTTTATTCACATATAAATTTCACTATCATTCTCAATAATTACTGATAAAAGATTAGGGTTTTCTTCATTTACGCAAGAGATGGCATAAATGTGAAAAGTAAAAGCTAATTTTTAAGTAGGCACTAACTGGATATCTAGGGAACTCGTGATAGGATAAATATAAATAACGGAGATGTATTGTAGACCTATTTCTACATAGTTTGATTTTCTTCTTTATTTGAACTGTTACCGTAGACAATTTATAAAAATCTTCTTAACAAAATCCTAATCTTTTTGGACTTAAAATAGTGTTTTTCTTAAATAGATTGGTGCTTAGAAACTCCGAAAGTCATAGGGCTCTACAATGGATTAAAATAATTTCACCGAGACAGACTTCAAAATATAATTTAATTGAACTCTAGAGATCATATTTAAAAATATTCCTATTGAGTTTGTGAAAACAACAAAAGATGTACTCCAAGTCCTTGGCTTGTTGAAAAAAATCTAACCACCCCGGAATGGATGGTACAAAGTCTTCCAGTTTGATGATTGCCTTGGCTTTTCCTTATAAAAAAATTACTCACCAATGGAAGATGATCGATTAGATTTCTTCAGTGATATATATAGGAGCTATAGTAGTTTCATTCCTATTCAAGGTGATAATATCCATATTTAAGTAGCGAAGATTCACAAAGAAGTATTATGCCAAAAACCTGTACTGGGTGGTTCCACAATTTAAATCAAGGGTTTGATATGTGGTTGGATTAATAGGTGGTAAGATGTTGATAATTTTAATAATAGATCTTATTTCGAGATAGATTATATGTATTGATTCTAAGCATACTATTTGGTTGTAGTATTATAGGTATAAAGTAGTTAAAATGTACTCACTTGAGGAGCATGCAAAGGTAAAACTTGTTTATAATGAAATCCTAAATTTTCAAGTAAGTTCTTATTGTAACATGGTGAGTTAATGGATTTGTTTATAGGATTCCTATAATTAAGATATAATATTTGAGTAATTAAGACTAATTAACTACAAGTTTAATTAATTAGTGACTATCGATGATTCTAGATAACCCAATAAGGCCAGGGATAAATAATTTTTAATGCAATTTCATTAATTATTTGGATAAGTCAAGACATGGTGTAAATGTACCGTTATATTGGACAAAAGAATAATTAACTCTATTTTCTAGTTCGAACAAATTATGTGTTGTCAATAAATAAGTTTATTCGGGCTTTACGTTGTGCATTATAGCTCTCCATAATCCTACCTTGGTCTTAAACTGGATTTTCCTTGAAGAATAAATTACAATAGAATCGCATTCATGGATTATATTACGTAAAATATCATCTGAACAAAACTAAATTAGTACATGGTAGGAAATCGTATTCCATTACTAAATTCGTATTGTCTCTGGGGATAGTAAAATTTCCAATGGTTATAATGCAAATATTATTAGTCTATTAATTGGGATTGGTAGCTAAGTTTAATTTATGCAATCATTGAAGTCTTAAGGTGTTGGATCGAGTTACGTTCTACAGAGTAGAACGCCATATCTAATATTTCTATACTGTTAAGGGCATTTTGAATTCTCGCAAAGGAATTAGTTTAACAGTAGCTTCTATCTATCCCATTCGGGCACCATTCTAACATAAGTATCTTCTCATAATCTAGTGAGAATAATATGTAATACAACAAGAGTAAAATGCGGAAGATAATAACTAAAGATCAGCAAAGAAGTTTGATCATTCTCAAAGTTAAGAGAAAAATTGGTATTCCAAACGAAATTAATTTTTTTCCAAGGGGAGTACAAATTGAATTGTGACTAAGATAGTGCTTTACGTAAAGACTTGTGGAGTATATTATATACAATCCCATCCTAAGGTAACTTTCCCTTGTATGATTTTAATCCTCAATCACATCGTTGACAATACCAAATTTCTTAATGATTCCTTCGGCCACATAAAATCAAAATATCAAAACTAATCTTATATCTCAAAATTTATAGTCAACGATTTATTCTCCTAATTCCTATATAAATATCTTTTCCTTAAAATTTCTACTCATATCCTTAACGTCATTTTCTTAAGTAAAGTCCTATTATCTAACATGTAATTTTGAGATCGATTTTTCTCTTACTCGCGTCTAGACATCTTATCGCAACTATCATTATTATTTGAACTACTTTCCAAATAGTAAGCCCTACTCATGACCCTCATAGGCTACCTTTAAGTTGACGCTCAATCTGATACCACGTTGTCACGACCCGATTTTTCGAGTGTTAGTTTTATCTTAAAACAATGCTAAGCCACAAATAAATCTGAATACTAAAACAACTGAGGCATTATTTATTCTCAAATGTGTTACAACATAAATTTAAGAATTTATTTTTATATCAGACTTCTATACAAAGGTATTTTCCAACCGAACTACGCTCCTTTTCTCCTAATATGGCCCTTCCTTGCCTCTATGTATCAACTGATTTTTAAAATATTCGTCATTATCTATAGGTACCTGGTAAAAATTACCGAAAAGGAAGAAATAAGCAAAACTTTTCCCAGTAGATGATTCCCATTCTATAACAAGAATAAAAATATTTTTTGAAGATAAAACCTTGCTTTGAAGGTTAGTAACATCAGGAGTACAATAAGAAATTTGATTCAATAGTAAGCACAGCAACCCATGATGATATTTCTAAAAATAGAAATACCAGGGCTAGAACAAGTTAAAGGTTGCGGTTGGTTTCTAAACAAATAACCCATAATTATCCGTTTAGAGGCTTTAGGGCAATATTCATACATACAAAAAAATCAATCCAATAAAATTGGAGATAAATTAATATAGATAACTGGAAATAAAGTAACCGTGCTAAGCCAATCACAGACATTCCATATGGTAGTAAAAATTAGGCCCTTAATCAATTGAGTCTTACATGCCAAATAATACAGTCGTGGGTGTAACGAAAGATTATTAACTGGTCATAATGTATGTTAAAATATAACAAGTTCAAAATGAATCATATTAAATGATATAATTTCATAAAATCAACATAGAGTCTTTAAAATTCGAATCAATTATCCGTAACTATTTGAATTACTCAAATGAATTCATCAATGATAATTAGATAAATTGGGACTATCACATTGTGATATGAAAAATAGGCGTAATTAAAAGCATTTCGTGAAATGAATATTGAATAAAACATCACCTACAAAGTAATATTGAATAATAAATCACCCACAAAGTAATATTGAATAAGAAGTATCCTAAACGTAATATTAAATAAGAAGTCAGCTACCAAATAATGCAGGGTGTAACTTGCTTGTGTATCAGTTGAATCCCATAACTGTGGTTGTAGTTTTTAATGGTAGGGTGATTAGGGTAATTTCGGGGATACACTCTTATCGGTGAATTTATAAAATGGCTTTTCAATAATTGCTAAAATTTTCTTAACATGCAGTTAGACTGATCATTAAATTTGGACGCAACCATTCACATAATTTTGAATAAAATGAGCTAATGTTTATTAAGAAATTTCTTAATTTGATGATCAAAACTGATGAATAATATGTGACAACCCGCCTACTAAAATAATAGGTGGCCAGCCCAATACTCTAATAATCACGGGAATCATAGATGGTCCATTCTCAGCATCACTGTCGATTAAAATAATAGTACGAGATAACCACCAATCATTTTAGAAAACGGACGGTCGATTTAAAAAGAATTTGCAAGTAAAATAAAAACACTTAGACATTCCAATTTGCAAAAATGGTGGATATCAAAAATCAACGGAAAAAGGAGGACAATATAATAAATAATCACCGAATAAGCTGTCGGAGAACAGACCAAAACAAATAGTACATCGAGTATTATAGTTCAATTATTACAATATAATAAATGAATGCAGTGTTTTGGGCAACACACCCGAAAAATAAACTAAAAATAACTAGAATACAAAGAAAAGAAGCGTCTACTATAAATACCCTATAACATCCGCGATATGCCATAGCTCCATGACAACTGGAATGGAATGCCAATACGGGTGTCCTCGCGGTAGAGCACCTGAGCGGACAAAGAGTTGTGTGCACAACAAGAAATATATACGGGTCAGGGCCCGATTTGATATGATTACCATGTGACTAAAATGCATGACAGTTAAGTGCGTAATTCTCTCACAATTAACATAATATTTCTCACCTCTCAATCTAAAAGCACGACCTAGTGCAATATCATGAGATGTTCTAGTTAACCCAAGTACTAAGGGCTAACTTCGCCCCGGTCTCAACACTATGCCCTGTTCGTGCGTGGGGTGTCTCGCAAAGCGAAATCCAGATAAGGACCCCCCCCCCCCCGATACACTACTACTTAAGCAAGGTTGATCGTTGAGATCCATTAGATCCTTAGCACGAAATTAATATGTATATATATGTATGCATGGGAGGTCACATCTACATCTACTCAAGGAGATATAAATAAATCCAATCACCATCTACCGGCACCATTCCTAATTTCTTTAGGAATTACATATATGGTAAACTCATTTTATTAAATGTTTACCATTTAAATCTCAATTCAATTTTTTCTTAACCAATTTTCCATCCAGGAAAAATATACATATTTTAAAAGGAAGTTTTATGAACATAAAAATGCTTTTCTTTCATTTCATAACATATTTACCCATTTTCCTTCTTCCATCCGAAAAATGTATTAAAATCCCTTTTTTTTATTATTATTATAAAAATGCTTTACCTTTTTCATAAAACCCCACTTCCCTTCTTCCATCCACGAAGTGTAATCAAAAGTCATTTTTATTATCATAAAAATACTTTTGTACACCATATGCTTCCATCTCCCTTCTTCCATCCAGGAAATGTATCCGAAGCCAATTCATTTAACCCATTTCCCTTCTTCCATCCAGGAAATGTAAATAAAGCCATTTTATTATCATAAAATGCGTTAACAAAATCTAAGACCGCCCCTCCGGGTTTACACACTGGATGGGCCCCTAAATGGCTATCATCTTCCAGGGCCCATCAAACAAGACAACCTGGGAACCTAACAAACGTCGGTAAGCGGCCATATGCCTGTGGGAAAGTCAAGACCACACCCAGAATCTCCTAACCAGCGTAGTATAATTAGCGCCCATATGGCCTAGGGACTATATCCACCCTGCATTCATTAGCCAGGGGGCTTCACCACGCGCGCGCAACTTCCCTTATGATAGCGATTTAGGGAGGTGTGTAATCATAAATTAACATTTATGAAAACATTAATTTTTCCATTTTGAAATCATCCAATTTTACATTCTCAAAAACCATTTGTACTTGTTCATTTAGTACCATATTTTAGAATATGAAATTCTTACTCTTAGTGTCATAATTTATTAATGACCTAAGACCCGAAGCACTATTATCCTCAAACTAGCCTCCAAAAGTTCATATATTTTCATAAACCATTAAAATGAGTACCCCTCAATATTGGACTCTCAAAAGTCTCCATACTCTCATTTTATCTCCAATTTGGCCTTAGGTTAACTTCCTATTTCATACGGACATTAACCTACACCAACTAGCCCTCGGGGTAAACCTAAGTATCCCCTATTAATTTAGGACATTTGTCTACCCAACAACCCTCTAGGACTCCCCATTACTTCCCCAAGGAAGGTTCCTAAACCTCGAACTTAAAAGAAAAGGGCTAAAACTAAACTAGGAAAAATTTCACAAAAATAGGGCAACCGAATCGATTCGCCCCTAGGGCCGAATCGATTCGCCCTTGCGAATCAATTCGCAAAGAAGCCGAATCGATTCGGTGAGTAAAACTTGACTTCCTGCAAAAGCCGAATCGATTCGGCCCCAACCCGAATCGATTGGGTTTGCCCATACCTGTATCCTTCCCCTTATCCGAATCGATTCGCCCCTAGGGCTGAATCGATTCGGTCCTGCAGAAAACCCAAGTTGGGGCTATGGGTTGTATAAACCCTAAAATCCAAAAATCCTAAATATTTGATTTCTTCCAACATCAACAACAACAAATACTACCAAATTATTCCTACACAATCATTAACTAATTTATTTTCCTCAAATCAAGTTAAAATTAAGATTTACGGGTTTAATAACCAAAATCAACAAAAGCCCATTTAGGGTTTAAATCTCCAGGAACCTAACTATACATATAATTTATCATATTAAATCAATATCTAGCAAGTAAGAAACTTGCCTCGAGGTTGTAGTCTCTGATCCTCCTCCGGTAGCAATGGATTTTGGCCTCAAATCTCCATTTTCTCTCTTTCTCTCCATTTCTCCCAACTCTCTCTTCTCTCTCTCTCTCTCTCTCTTGGTTTCTAACACAAATGAGAAAATAAGAGGGGTGGGGGAAATTATAAGGGTTCTAAAACAGAATCCCCCTCTTTTAAGTGTTAATACATCACTAAAATGACTCGTAACCTCTTAATTGAGTCATAAGCCCTTAAAAATGCCCGAATCTAAAAAATTACAACTGGGCACTTATTTCGACTATCTTGACTATTCTAAAAACAACCGTACCCAACTTTGACATTTGGAATAACGCGAACAATTTTTGTATTCCAATTTCATTTTATTTCATTAATTTTACCCAATTTTAAATATAGGTCATAACCGTCGTTTTACATATAACGACGCAATAAAACACAATATAATGCTATTTACCTTCTCATAACAGTAAATAGACAAAACATAGTAAATATTATCCCTAAATATCACGGGAAATAATATTTACTCCAACTTTTCCTATTTTATAAAATTATCCCATCAGGCAAAATAATATAAAATAGTCTCCCAAAAGTCCGGGTTGTTACATACTCCCCCCCTTAGAAGGGAATTTTTCCCTCAAAATTCTGGCGCAACGTATAACCATATAAAGGGTACACTATACGAAACTATCATTCTATCATTCCTAGCAAACCCCTCAGCAGTGAGGCGTCCCCATTGGCCTTGGACTAAGGTCATTGCTATATGGTCTTAGTCTACCTTCCTCGTGCTCTGCCATAGCACCAAATCGTTCCTCATGAACTATCGATCCTACCTTTCTACTACGGACGGAGATACCTACACATCTCGACACAAATTGCCTTTCTTCCCGAAACACGTTATACCCTTGCCAGGGAATAACTACACTAACTTATAATCACTCCACCCCAATATTACTTACTTCTATTCGTATTGGTGTAGTCCTTAAAAGTATGCGGCTGAAAGAGCCCAATCATTAAAGAAATATTCTCGGACCACTCCAAGCCAAGGAAATATATTGTCCGCTGGTTCCATTCAACGAATATGCGAATTTCTCATCCGACTACACAAGGCCACACACACGGCTCCACACTTATAGTAAATGATCTGAACTATTGTACGAAAATTCGACCCACAAAAGCTACTGCTCCAAACCTACCTTTAAGGCAAACACCTCCATGCGAGGTATTCCTTTCGGCATCAAGCTAACTTCAACCAATCACGGGTTGGCATACACGTTACCCCAATTGCATTTTGTTAGCGAAAGGGAATCTGCATTTAATAGTCCTTTACGACTCCAACTTGTTGCTCGTGAAAAGACCAATTTCCTGCCCAGGAAGTAATGCCTCTGTTCCTTTAAGGCAATACTACCACTCCTTCAAGTCAAGCGTGGGATTATACTTCTCACAAACTTTAAGTCTGTGAGACGCATAAACAATGGGTCCACACTTCAGTATTAATACTTCCCGTTCCTGGCAGAGACTCGTTCGTTAAATCCACTCTCGATCATCAACAACACAAGTGCAGGAGTAAAAGTCAGCTCATCCTTCAACTCCTCTAAAAGTTAGGTTACCGAAGTAACGCTCTATCGAAGAGAGGCCCCACCATCAATGGTCTAACATTTTGAATCACTCGAGGTTCCATACTTCTCGTTCTAGGCACCAAATCCTACTTAGAGTTAACCCACAAACCTATTACGGTCAACCCCCAACCACCTTCCTAAAATAACGTCACATGCCCTAAGGGCCTAGCATCCTAAGAATCCTAAAGTCGATATATATTCTATCTAAGTCGTATAGGTATTATCCCAATGATATCCCTAGTGTCCAAGACCTTTCTCAACTTTTGACATTCGCTCGGGTTCATGCGTGGGACATCTCACCGAAGCGAAATCCAAATAAGGAACCCTCCCGTTACACTACTACCTCGCATAGTCGATCGTCGAGATGTAACGGTCGAAGACACATGATCGGGATCGCTAGAATTCTAACTTATAACTCTACTAATTCTTTTCTACTTCTAAGTCCTACCAACTCTGTTACTGAAAATTTAATTACCCTGGCATTTACTTTATGTAAGATGCCACCAACACTTTATCTCAATATATATGCATACATCTTTTTAAATAGCCTTCTCATTAAGGCAAAATCATAAATCTCAATCTGACTATCTTATCCAAGTCTCCCCCACATCGATCAGAGGGAAGGACTATTACAATGCTCATATCTCGCACTTGAACTTAGCCCGTTAATCACTCAATTACGTGATTCTCGGCTAAACTTTACAACCCAACACTCAACCATAAAAAGAAAGAAAGGAAAGAAAAAGAAAAGGCAAATATAGCATCTATCCACTCTCAATGTCGTTAAGGTTCATGGGCGGAGTGTCTCGCAAAGCGAAATCCAAACAAGGAACCCCTCCGACATAATCCCCTTAACTTGTTGGTCGTGGAGATAAGGCAACACATACACAAACAAAGCAAGTAAGAAATCAAATAAAACAAACAAAACAAGTAATAAAAACTACCTACATACCGTAAACCACCTTTATAAAGTCTCAACCTGTATCCAGGAGAGATATTATAGAACAACTATTCCTTATCTAGAACTAGAAATAGGATAGCCTCGTGATTTATTTTCTTGCTATCACACCATCGAATCCATGGATATCCCTACCCGTATAACACATATAATACGAGCAGTACTTAACACACACATATATATAAATCACCAACACCCGATTTGTAACGAGTGAGGAAAATATAGAACTTCCCTTCTATGGAAGCCATATAAATACACCGATAGTGCCACAACTTAATATACACACCCGAATCTAGGGTAAATACAATACTACTCCATCTTAACATAAGGAAAACACCACCCTTAACTAAGGTGGAATTCCCACAAACATCCTTGCCAATCACCCTGGTCACTACCAGTGGTTCCTATACACATATTCTAGTCTTATAAGAACCAAACTACTTCCATCTATGTCCCAACTAGGAACCCTATTCTTGTTAGTTGTCTTCAATCGACAAGATCAAAACGCGCAGTTCCCTTAACTTTCCTAGTAAAGAGAACATTCTACCAGCCTTTCGACCTTAGTTCAATGAGTCTTCCCCGGGTGGATGTCTACCGTTGGGGTCTCATGAACACTACTTCTCCAAAAGTGTTAGCAACACTTACTTGAGAGCCCGGGTGGATGTCTACCGTTGGGGTCTCATGAACACTACTTCTCCAAAAGTGTTAGCAACACTTACTTGAGAGCCTATCGTTTTAATTGAAAGTCTCTCTCTCTCTTCCTTGTACCAACCTTATTTCGGTGCACAGTTTTCTTAACCGTAACACCCTTTATTCACGATCGATCTCTAACCGAACTCCAATTGAATATTTGAGAATCTACTTTCTCATCATTCCTGACATCCCAGAGAAACTCGTTGTTGTAAGTATCTAATGGGTTTCTCTATGGGCAAAACTTCCCACTCCACCAAAATAAGGCGACTACCATATCCTCCACTTTAATCTCACTCCAATAGGTGAAAGATTTTCTTTCAATCTTCGCACCTAGGCACTTCTATACCCCTCTTTAGGCTAAAACTCTCGGGCCTTATCCTTCCACCGAACGAGGTTACACTTCATCTATCCAACCGAACTCCAACATGTGGTCCTCGACAAGGACCCCTCAACTTCAATTCAACGTCGCTTGGAATCGCAAACTTAGTACCACTTCCTACTTGGAGCGATACTTGAAAAACTATTCCTACTGTACTTAGTAGTCGCGGTAGCAATATAAAATAATACTACGAAGGGAGAGACCTCCAAAGCGGCCCTCATCCCAGACTACAGCTTACAGTTCTTAGTAGTCCCGTCTCGTGACGCCTCCACAACGGCCTTCCTGATTCCCTTCATCTGACAACTTGCGAATCTCACACGAAAGCGCAAAGGATTTTTGGGGTTCTCATATCATAGTAGGAGAACGAAATCTCACTAGAGAAATCAACGATCTTAATCCTAAGGCTCTATATCAAATCAAAAGAAACGCAAAAGACGTAGAACATCCGCACAGAGTCCTAAGGACTCTAGAACTAGATGCTCTGATACCATTTGTGACAACCAGCCTACTAACATAATAGGTGGCTAGCCCAATACTCTAATAATCACAGGAATCATAGATGGTCCATTCTCAGCATCACTGTCGATTAAAATAATAGTACGAGATAACCATCAATCATTTTAGAAAACGAACTGTCGATTTAAAAAGAATTTGCCAGTTAAAAAAAACACTTAGACAATCCAATTTGCAAAAACGGTGGATATTAAAAATCAACAGATGAGGAAAGACAATATATAAATAATCACTGAATAAGCTGTCGCAGAACAGACCAAAATAAATAGTACACCGAGTATTATAATTCAATTATTACAATATAATAAATGAATGCAGTGTTTTGGGCAACACGCGAAAAATAAACTAAACATAACTAGAATACAAAGAAAAGAAGCGTCTACTACAAATACCCTATAACATTCGCGATATGCCATAGCTCCATGACAACTGGAATGGAATGCCAATACGGGTGTCCTCGCGGTAGAGCACCTGAGCGGACAAAGAGTTGTGTGCACAACAAGAAATATATACGGGTGAGGGCCCGATTTGATATGATTACCATGTGACTAAAATGCGTGACAGTTAAGTGCGTAATTCTCTCGCAATTAACATAATATTTCTCACCTCTCAATCTAAAAGCACAACCTAGCGCAATATCATGAGATGTTCTAGTTAACCCAAGTACTAAGGGCTAACTTCTCCCCAGTTTCAACACTATGCCCTGTTCGTGCGTGGGGTGTCTCGCAAAGCGAAATCCAGATAAGGACCCCCCCCCCCCCCGATACACTACTACTTAAGAAAGGTTGATCGTTGAGATCCATTAGATCCTTAACACGAAATTAATATCTATATATATATGTATGCATGGGAGGTCACATCTACAGCTACTCAAGGAGATATAAATAAATCCAATCACCATCTAATGGCACCATTCCTAATTTCTTTAGGAATTACATATATGGTAAACTTATTTTATTAAATGTTTACCATTTAAATCTCAATTCAATTCTTTCTTAACCAATTTTCCATCCAGGAAAAATATACATATTTTAAAAGCAAGTTTTATGAACATAAAAATGCTTTTCTTTCATTTCATAACATATTTACCCATTTTCCTTCTTCCATCCGAAAAATGTATTAAAAGCCCTTTTTTTATTATTATTATAAAAATGCTTTACCTTTTTCATAAAATCCCACTTCCCTTCTTCCATCCAGGAAGTGTAATTAGAAGTCATTTTTATTATCATAAAAATACTTTTGTACACCATATGCTTCCATCTCCCTTCTTTCATCCGGGAAATGTATCCGAAGCCAATTCATTTAACCCATTTCCCTTCTTCCATCCAGAAAATGTAAATAAAGCCATTTTGTTATCATAAAATGCTTTAACAAAATCTAAGACCGCCCCTCCGAGTTTACACACTGGACGCGCCCCTAAATGGCTATCATCTTCCAGGGCCCATCAAACAAGACAACCTGGTAACCTAACAAACGTCGGGAAGCGGCCATATGCCTGTGGGAAAGTCAAGACCACACCCAGAATCTCCTAACCAGCGTAGTATAATTAACGCCCATATGGCCTAAGGACTATATCCACCCTGCATTCATTAGCCAGGGGGCTTCACCACGCGCACGTAACTTCCCTTATGATAGCGATTTAGGGAGGTGTGTAATCATAAATTAACATTTATGAAAACATTAATTTTTCCATTTTGAAATCATCCAATTTTACATTCTCAAAAACCATTTGTACTTGTTCATTTAGTACCATATTTTAGAATATGAAATTCTTACTCTTAGTGTCATAATTTATTAATGACCTAAGACCCGAAGCACTATTATCCTCAAACTAGCCTCCAAAAGTTCATATATTTTCATAAACCATTAAAATGAGTCCCCCTCAATATTGGACTCCCAAAAGTCTCCATACTCTCATTTTATCTCCAATTTGGCCTTAGGTTAACTTCCTATTTCATACGGACATTAACCTACACCAACTAGCCCTCGGGGTAAACCTAAGTATCCCCTATTAATTTAGGACATTTGTCTACCCAACAACCCTCTAGGACTCCCCATTATTTCCCAAAGGAAGGTTCCTAAACCTCGAACTTAAAAGAAAAGGGCTAAAACAAAACTAGGAAAAATGTCACAAAAATAGGGCAATCGAATCGATTCGCCCCTAGGGCCGAATCGATTCGCCCTTGCGAATCGATTCGCCAAGAAGCCTAATCGATTCGATGAGTAAAACTTGACTTCCTACAAAAGATGAATCGATTCGGCCCCAACCCTAATCGATTCGGTTTGCCCATACCTGTATCCTTCCCCTTATTCGAATCGATTCACCCCTAGGGCCTAATCGATTCGGTCCTGCAGAAAACCCAAGTTAGGGCTACGGGTTGTATAAACCCTAAAATACTAAATCTTTGATTTCTTCCAACATCAACAACACCAAATAATTCCTACACAATCATTAACTAATTTATTATCCTCAAATCAAGTTAAAACTTATATTTAAGGGTTTAATCACCAAAATCAACAAAAACCCATTTAGGGTTTAAATCTCCAGGAACCTAACTATACATATAATTTATCATATTAAATCAATATCTAGCAAGTAAGAAACTTGTCTAGAGGTTGTAGTCTCTGATCCTCCTCCGGTAGCAACGGATTTTGGCCTCAAATCTCCATTTTCTCTCCATTTCTCTCCATTTCTCCCAACTCTCTCTCTCTCTCTCTCTCTCTCTCTCTCTCTCTCTCTCTCTCTCTCTCTCTCTTAGTTTCTAACACAAATGAGAAAATAAGAGGGGTGGGGGAACTTATAAGGGTTATAAAACATAATCCCCCTCTTTTAAGTGTTAATACACCACTAAAATGACTCGTAACCACTTAATTGAGTCATAACCCCTTAACAATGCCTGAATCTCAAAAATTACAACTGGGCACTTATTTCGACTATGTTGACTATTCTAAAAACAACCGTACCCCCTATTTTGACATTTGAAATAATGCGAACTATTTTTGTGTTCTAATTTCATTTTATTTCATTAATTTTACCCAATTTTAAATATAGGTCGTAACTGTCGTTTTACATATAACGACGCAATAAAACACAATATAATGTTATTTACCAAAACATAGTAAATATTATCCCTAAATATCATGGGAAATAATATTTGCTCCAACTTTCCCTATTTTATAAAATTAGCCCATCAGGCAAAATAATATAAAATAGTTGCCCAAAAGTTCAAGTTGTTACATAATATATGAAAGTTGTATCACACATCATAATTTAGTTATTGGTAGAAAATTTTCTTTCTATAAAAAAAAGAAAGTTAACGACATATGCGTTTAATTTTGTTCTATTTATATTTTATAATAATATAAATAGGTGAGAGTTAGTGTTTTTAAATAAATGTAAAAATAGAGGTGCAATATAATTTTCGTGGGAAAATAATATTTTTTTTCTTTTATAAGAGTATGTGACTTATAATGGACACATTGGCCTAAAAATAGCTTTGTTAAAAATAGTTTATATCCCAAACAATTCTACTCGACATTGTGACCCTAACGATACGTCCCGTGCATTTTTTCGAGTTATCGTTTGGGAGATATTAATTTTAATGTTAGTCCAATATAGATAAGATGAAAAAATAAAAATGAAAAGAAAAAGGGGAGCATCCCTGTTTAAAATTCAACTAGGTAGTCTTCAAAACCAACAAAAAAAATTCCAGACTCCTGGCTCCGATCGATGTCCCCTCCCCCATCTCCGGCCAACCTTTTCATTCTCTCTTCTTCTTCTTCTTCTTCTTCTTCTTCTTCTTCACTCACACAATCCACACACATTGAGTCCAAGAAAAATGAGCAAAAGATAAAACGTGTAGAACTTAGCTCATATAAATTATGACAGATAAAGAAAATAACAGAATAATAAAGAAATAATTTTAAACCTCACCCACTCATTAAATACAACTAAATAAAATGAACACAAAAAAATGTTCAACATAGAGGATATAAATAATTAGGAGCAAAAATCAGATTATCCTTAATCTCAAATAAAAGTAATTTAAATCAGATTTGAGATAACAGATATTTTAATCATAAACAAAAAAATTATGTGAAAAAAAAAATTAATCCAACGCAGTTTTTATGGTTACAAAAATTAATTCCTGTATTAAAATACACTGTGTGTGAGACACATTAAATAAGATGTAATAAAAATCTCAATAACAAGTACAAGGAAATCCAGACTTAGATGGAAGTTCAGATTAGATAAACCAATAGCTAAATATGGGTATATATGTCTATAACATCAGATTCGTACAAACTTAGTCCCAATAAAAAAAATTCAGTTTTAACATATCTAAAACATGCAAGCAAGATCTATGTTTAAAAAAATATTTGTTAAAGAAAAATTAACAACCGATTCTGGTTAACAAAAAAATGTTTAATCAGAAGAATCTAGGCAGTGTTTTAACAGATCTAGAAATAGTTAATATATATATAAATATAAATATAAATAAATATATATATAAATATAAATATAAATAAATATATATATATATATATATATATATATATATATATATATATATATATATATATGGGTACAGTATATCTATATAATAAGGAGTTTAATTTTGATACTATTCCATAAGTGGGATAAGCTAATTAGTGGCTAGGATTGTGCCACCAAATCTAAAACTGGAGGGTTGAGATTATTTTGTTCTATTTTAAACTTTTAAGCTTTTATTTTTTAGTCTCCCCCTCTTTTTTACCTCATCACTAATTGATTTCTCACTCTTATTTTAATTCAAAATCTGGGTTAAATGAGTAATTTATTTTTCTCTGCTAGAAAGTAGAGACTTGCCCTCACATGACCCATCTTTGTCTCTCCCCAATTTATGGTTCTTCATTTTTCTCTCCTCGAAGCAACAACAAATGTCATATCTATCTCATTTTTCCAATTCTTCAGCTCCATCTTCGAGGTACGATTTCTATCTCCATTGTGATCTCCATTGCGATCTCCGTCTCCATTATCGAAAAATTTCATGTTGTGTTCAACATATATTTGGTTCATGTTCAATTGTTGTTGATTAATAATATCGTAGGTGCTCATTTTGTTATTGAATTAATCGTAGGTTCATGTTTTTTTTAAGATCCATCGGGTAAATGTTCCCTCTCTCTACGATTGAGATTTTTTTTTTGGTACAAATTAAAGTTCTATAAACCCTAATCTTTGAATGGGAATCATGTGGTTAACATGACTTTCAACATTTATGCGTTTGATTCTTATTTAGATCTAATTTCATATTTAAGTTTTTTGTTTGATATTTTGGATTTTTGTTTGTGTTGGTTGAATTTCAAAGCACTCTCAACAGGTGTGAATCATGTATTTTCTTTTTTGGTACTAATTTAAGCTCATTTTACAGGTACTACTTTGTGTTAAGATCGGGTCTGATTTAAGGGTTACAAAATTGGATTTCAAATTATATATGTTAGGGTTTCAAATTTGGGTTTTTGTGTTGAAATTAATGGATTTGTTAGTGTTGATATTAATGGTCTTTTTTGGGTTTAAATGGGATATGAAGTATTTTTTCCAATCTAAACACATTGTATTTTTTTTTTCATTTTTTGCAGATCCAATCTAGCCCTGAATATTGGATTTCACAAATATATTTTTACTTTTACATGCATACAATCCACCTATATGTATTTTGTATATCAGTAAACATAGATAGCATATAAGGTTGTATTCACTATAAAGGTCATAAATATCATATTATAAATCTAATTTATTACTACTACTAAGTATCATCATCTTATTTATTGTGCTCTTAATACTATAGAGCTAACTTGGATGAAGATCATAAAAAAATTATTGTTGGTGAGCAGTGTGGGTGTGTGAATCTTCACATGGTTTGGTAGAATATTTTTAATGTATGTATTCAAGTTTAAATAGGCAAGTTGGTGAACATAATTGATTATATTGGATTAAATAAACTTCTATGAAAGAGCATGTTGTTGATATGGGTTGTGTTTGGTTAATTTTTAGGTGTATACGGCTATGTTAGATATTTCCATGCAAAGATTTTTCATTTTTTAAAAGTTTCATTTATACATGAAATTCTTCTTCTTTGTTAGTGCTAAATTTAGGTTATTTGCAATCGATTCTCTTTCACTACTTGAGCCAAGTAGATTTATGAAACATTAGGTATTAAATATGGATCTTTATATTTTATATGGTTTATTTTTTGTATCAAACTTCTAATGGCTCACCTTAATACCTTTTATGTTTCCCGACTTGATTGGTATGTTCTTGAGCAGTGAATCTAAACATTTTAGTTGAACAATTTCAATATTTGCATTACTATCTGGAGCCTTTTTATGAGTTACCAGTGGCCTGCTATATGTAATGTGGTAAGTATGGCTTGGGATAACAAAGTTTCTACAATTTATTACAAGTTACACATGTATGTTATATTATTACATCTCTGTTTTGAATGGATGTGATTCATAGACTATCATTTATATCTACATTTTGGTGTTTCATTGACTCTCATTTAAATTTGTTTTTGTCGTCTATTTTTTTTATATATGCCTTTGTTTGAGCTTATTGTCCCCCAACCGCAACCTTGATTGTTGTTGTTTTTTAAATTTTAAGCATAAATTCTTTAATAAGGTTAGTGATTAATAAAATAGATTAATCAAAGAGATATTCATTGCAAGGTCAAAATGTATTTGGGTATACTACTATGGAAAATCTTGAGTGCTAATTGACCGACTCTTATCAATATACTGCTATGTGGTTAGTTTACATTCACAAATCTCAAATCCATTTAATTTCGCTGCAATTTCATTAAGACATCTTCTCAATTTCATTAAGACATCTTTAGATGTTACTGGTATAGGAAAAAATAATAGTTGAGTTGATGGATACTTCACCCCCTCATCGTTTTCTCAACCGGTAAGACATCTCTCCATATGTTAGATTGGAAATCTATATTCCACACTACAATTTATTTTTATCATCATGAAATAGATTTGAATTTTATTGGTGTTGACTTCTATTTCAAATATATCTGACCCAACATTGTTTTATTTCTACTCATATAGTGAGTTTTGATGACAACAACGTGGTACTCAAAGTGCCTCACCCATTAGTTCAATTATTTTTCTTGGGTGAGAGGGTTGTGCTTCAAAATCACAATGACTGTAATTATAATTCAAGGAACTTTATGTTTTCAATAATTATCCCACTGTTGTGTTATATATTCAATTGTAGCCAGGGTGATTTTGAGGTAGTTGTAGGACTGTCAAATTGCTCTTTAAATGTCAGTTGTAGGATTGTTTAACCATTAAGTTTTCATGGTTTTGCTTCTCAAGTCGTTGGATCAATTGGATCCCTTAGCTATAGGTCTTTTTCATGTATAAATAGGTAGATGATATAGGTATTAGTTACCGATTGGTTTTAATTGGCAGGAATAGGAAAGAGTTGTTTTGGAGAGGTAAACCTATGAGAGTACTACAAATGATAAGTATGAGTTAGTTATGACAAGATTATTAAAGGTAAGTGTGACACCCCGCCTAATTAAATACCGGGCGATCACTCCTTTATTAAATTAATTCAAGGTGAGCAGTTGGTTCATTCTCAGCATCACTGTCGAAAAATAAAACTTTTTCAATTTAAACACCCTAAATAATTAAGCTAAGTGTCAAAACCATTTAAAACCTTACTCTTTTTGTTAAATCCGGTTATAAAACCTTAAACCATTAACATCTAAAGAGTCATACAATAAGTAGAAGAATAAAATGAACATTCAAGAGTTTACACAACAATAGTAAATCCCAACATTAAAATACTAAGGAAAACATCCTGACATTAATAATCCCGAAATAAAGATACTGAAATTAAAAGAATTACAATCTCTGACAATACCAACTAATTAATAGAAAGAGGGCGACACATGCCCCTGCTGGATAAAACTGAACTAGGAGTAGAATCAAATGGATGAAGTCGTCTAAACAACAGGCCTACAACTCCCACCTAAGCTGCAGCTCGTTCCTGCCAAAGGACCCTATGCAAGACGCCCCTGTGGCTGGGCACCTGTAATATATATATATATATATACAAGAGAGAAAGAGAAAAGGAAACGGGTCAGAGCCCGATAGTGTATATGATTTAAAAATTCGTTTAGCAAGTATTTAAATTGATTACAGGCCAATGTAACAACATATTAGTGCGACACTCTCTTGAGAAATTCTCACCTCTCTTCTAATGTGCACACCTATCGCACTAACCTTCCCAATGGTCTATCTCGTCATATACCACACTATCTTTCCAATGATTTTACTTATCTTAGGTTATTCGCAGGATTTACAACTGAACAACACAAGTATTTAAAACGTAAGATTTCAATTTGTAACCAAAGTTCTCCTTTTTACTTTATTAATCAATAAAGTTTTCCAGTGTCATATTATACTTTCTCAAAACAAGTATTTATAATTTGAGTCATCAACCATGTCCTACATATCAATTCACAGTAGGCAGTTCCATATTTCAGAATTTCATATATATATTAACTACTCGTATAATATATATATTCTAACAGCACCCCACATAAAAATTATGGTGCGGGCATACTCTGCTATCCAATCCCCGTATCACTCGTACTAAGGGAAATACAAGTTCGGAATCACTCTCGAACTGTATTAACACATACATAAACAATATTGAGGCGAAGCATAGTTTCCAAGTCCAAGAGGTCAGTACATACCCTCACGTCTCTTAGGACCGTCCGACTATCGATCCGATAGCCCGTACCTAGGATTTCTATCTTCTAGGGTATGAGTCAATATCCCCCATAAGGCATACGAGATAAGATCGTCCCAGCGCGGTAACCTTCGGGATAGCAAGTAGCGCGGGCATGATTTTCACAAGTATATAATATATGCATACACAATCATATAAATATACCACTTTTATTATATCAATTTAGGTTTATCCCATAACCCATATTCACAACATTTATCCTTATTTTCCCATTATTAGTTATCACGTATGATGGTTCGTTTCTCACTTTAATTAGAAGGGTTTCTCCAACTTACTACGTAGCCCTCATGGACTCTATCCTTCCAAAGGTACAATTCAGTAGGTATTCATTTATGTTCCAACGTAACCCTCTTACGTGTCTCTACCCTTTAATATATACATACATTGTCCCTTATGTAAAATATCCCAAAAATATAGATTTCGCGTTACATTAAAGGTCTCTTATTCATTAATGAATCCTACTGGTCATCATTAACTCCCAAATCATTTTAGCAAGGATGTCTAAGGAGTTTTCTTCATTTCGAATCAATTCAACAATTCTAAAAGGGAACTTAAGTCTGCCAGGAGGGGTCGATCGATCGAGGTCTGGGGCTCGATCGATCGAACCTTCGATCGATCGAAGGTCTGGGCTCGATCGATCGATCAAGCAGGTCTGCGGAAATCTGCAGATTTGCAGTTACGGGTTTCATCTTCTAACCTTCACGAAATCCATATTTTTCAATCCCAATCGTCCCAAAATTTATACTACTAACATTATATCATCATACCAGATATTTCCAACTTAAAGCATGTAGATTTCTATCACTAAACATGGATTAACAGCCCAAAATTATTATAATTATCAAGAACCCTAGAAATCTCTTAAACATGGTTCTAACAAGAATTTTCCAGAATTTCCTTCTTGTAAAACATCATAAATTCGTGGTTTAATCCTCTACATGGAAAAAGGTTTTCCAGAATATCATTTAAATCATCCCTACATGCAATTTCCTATCTCAAATGGGGTTTTTCTTCCATACAACTCATCCTAATCATTCTTACACTAATATGATTGATGCACCAACGAAAATAAGCAAGATAAACACTTTCCTAGGATTTTCGACGTTCTGGTTTGGTGCCGAATTTGGTGTGGTTGCGTTCCCCGTCTCGCGATCTACGCGTTGGTGGTGGCGGCGGTGCAAACAGATGGGTTTTGAGCCTTGGATTGCCTTGAGAGCTCTCTCCTCTCTTCTCCAATTGCCGTTCTAGAGTTTTGAGTTTTCTAACCCTAGATGGTAACCCAGATATCTTATATAACCCCTTTAATTTTCGTGGGTTTAATTATCCAAAAATACAAAATGACTAAAATGCCCTCTCGGGGTACTAATTTGGCCTAAAAACGCCCCGAGACCCAAACTAAACCCCTGGGTACACTTTTCTGACTATCTCGACCCTTCTGAATGCGTTGGCGCACTCAAAACGACCATGCGAATAACTTATGAAATATTCACTTTTATTAATCAACATTTAGTCCCAACACGACACAGGCGCGTCCCGACTTAAATTTCGATAATTGCCATTTTATTCACACGTGACAATATTATAAAAATAAATCTCATATATTACTATACTCATCCAGTAATATTCAACAAATAACAAATTTCCAATAATTACTAACTCCCGTCGCGCTAGTAAATATTTAAAATAACATTCCGGATTAAACTTAACTTAATTATCTCAATTAAATTTAATTAATCCCTAAATTTAAAAGCCATGAAAATATGGGGTATTACATACTTCCCCCCTAATAACGGAATTTCGTCCCAAAATTCGGAAAATAAGGCCTATCAGGTAGCACACTTCTGGATATCCTTTTCCGTACACAAACTAACTACACATTACGGCGCTCAATCACTATAGCCCTTTCTTCACAGCAACATTGTTTTACATTCTCATTGGAGACAGTTCACATTGTGCTCCCAACCGACAACATTCGCATAGGTCACGCCTATACATTATAAATTTCATTATCTCATTATCATTAGGAGGCCGCACCTCACTACATGACAAATACTCGGATTTATTCATATACGAAACTCCCATTCTGAGAAAATATTACGAACATTTGATCACTCTTGCTCGCCTAAAACAGTCGTGGAATTCTACCACAGTTATCGGGTGTTCTCTCGACCGATCCAAAAACTCTGATTATCTACTCTCCTCTGAACATACGGGAGGAGAATAGTCGAGGTTCTTCCATAACAAAACCTTAATAAGCACCTTGCACGCGACAAACGGGTACGAGTGCTTCTACCGAGCATTCCTGAAATCATCGTACCAATAGTCCAAAATCTCCTTCACGTGGCTCCACAAATCTTTAATCACCGTGCGCCCATTCCCTGGCTACGGGTGATACATCCTACTTGAAACGAAACCTTATCTCCGCTGGTTTCTGAAATCCCATATCAAAGGTGGGATTCACCAATTTCATCCTGATTTAGAAATTTATACTGCGTCGGATCATGCACTGGCGCGATCCTTCCTTTCAAAGGAAGTCTGGGGCATACTAGTTAATATTATAAGTCAGCTTAAAGGAGTATCAATCACCTCCTTCTAGGCGACTTTATTCACATGTTCGGGATGAACCTTTGATCTTGTTTTGAGGATGGCAGCCCATCCAAGAACTGTACCGACTTTACCGACCTCTTTCAAATTCAGGAATTGTAGCTAAACACAAAATGCTTTGGTTGATTCTCCTCTTTCAACCCCACCTTACCCATGGGCGGTGCATGTAGAGACTATCACTACGTCCGGCTAAACATCGATTCTTCCTTGAAATGTCTCACATTAAGTGACACGTAATACTCCCCTTCCTTCCTTGTAGTATGCCGAAAGTTCCACCCGTGCTCTTCTCTCCACGAAGCGCACTTTTGGATCTCATATACCATACCAACATCATCCCCCTTTATATGTGCAAGTCGCTCTCATACTTGCCTACTAACAACTCCACTCCGAGTGTTCTTCATAATCATTTAATTCTGCTCCATTCAAGGAATACTCTTCTTAAATGACTTCCCACAGTCTTCCAATTCAAATATGGGTGTGATATTCTAATTACACACCTATGTATGGATTATCGCCCCTCATGTGACGTTTAATCCACTCTATCACTTCCACTTCGTTTAATTAGTCCCACAAACATATTTTCCACACGTCCATTGCTATGCCCCTTCATCTCGGACGAGTTTTAACATCAGTTAACCAGGATGTCTACACACCCTATAATCCGGGTATACTAGCGTAAGCATCACATGCGCTCCATACTAATAAACAAATTCTTTGTTTTCCCTGGTGCTTGCAGCGTGATTACAACACTTTAATCACCCTAAAAATCAAAATTTTAAATCTTCCTTATTATTATTTTTCCCCCTTAACTCGTGGTGACAAAGCAAAACTTTCAATGCTTTCTTACCACACCACCGGCTCCAATGGCTTTAAATCAAAATTTAACTTCCAACTTACATACATAATTACTTGATCCCATTTCGATCAGGGTACCGAACTCATGGAATAGTGAACAAACGTCTCCCTATTTCCAACCTTACGCTAAGTTTCATGCGTGGGATGTCTCGCAAAGCGAAATCCAAACAAGGAACCCCCCCGATACACTACTACCTAGCATTGTCGGTTATCAAAATCCGTTAGGTCCTCCATCCATAGCATATACCCCTTTATTCCGTCCCTTGATAGAAAAGTTACAATTTCTCCCGTAATTATGCTTAACAAAGAACGTTTCACTAATTGCACTATTGTTCAGTATAGGTTGGTGGTAATAGCATTCCATAAACCTCGAAAACATACAATCGGAATTCTCTAAATTCCTTTACCTAATAATAGGGGTATAAATATTAACTCCCACATCTCTAAAGGATAAATATAACAATTCACTCTTCCTATCACTAAGTTCGGAGTGCTAAACATAATACTGAGTCAAATCTTTTTGCCCAACGGTAAATCCCAATACATACTGAATCATATTGACAAAGTCTATACATACATTGGCATCAAATATCTCGAGCCCACTATCTCCTCCGAAGTCTCTAGGATAGATAATATAAGTGCGAGTCCAACCTTCTTACAGGTAAAGCCTCGCCAAAACAAACATGAAACATGTTGCGCTAATGCAACCACTCCGATAGCCTTGAAATAAATGCCCACTATCGTACTAACCATTTCTATAACGTTTTAACAAAAATAATATCATACTCGTATATCGCATCACCACAACGAGTAGCCTCAATAAAGTACAAAATACTGTTAATATACTCATTCATCCTCCGCGGATAGCACTAAAGAAAAATCCCGCTACACTAGGGAAAAGATATTCACATAATAATAATAACGTTTAAAATGGTATTCATTAAGCTCGTCTCACATGCTAATCTAGCAAGGAACAAAATATAGTGACTCGCTCGTGTCACATAAACACGCCTCATCCTCTGAGGATACAACTTATGCTTCTACCTTGTCAATCGTCTTGACTGCGCAAATGGTTTTCGGACGTAACACGTCTACTCAAACCAAACAAAATTACTTTAATCGTTGCCTTTTACTAGGCACCGTATTCTTGTCCTTTTACTCACTTTGGAACATATTATCGCGAGCGATCTCACTCCGCACAAAATACCTCAGCACATAATCCACTTACCACATGTCCTACTAACCAGGTTAGGATTGTCCTTCTCTCGGACTTTAGTAAACTCGATTACTGTTAACCATCCCGGTTGTTCCCTTAGCTTTCTAGGCCATAAAGATCCTGTTACTATCTATAATAGTACTTACTAAATTTACCATCACTTGGTAAGAATTTAATTATCCGAATCATTTAAATGGGTCCCCTGATGTGTATCCACATCCCTTTGTGGTGCTATACCACCACCGTTGCATTCAGTCTTATTCTCGACTAAATTCTTCGATTCCTTTAACTTCCCCCACAAAGAAGCGTTATCATCTATTTTGACAAAATATGACAATGTCAACCTCTGATTCGGTCGTCCATCAGAATTTCCTCCTCGAATATTATCAACTATTATTACGATTTGGTCTCCCACTTGGAGTCGTTTCCTCCACTAGTATTCTACCTCTTTCGATACAAAATTTGCTAACGATTAGGATTCATATCCACAATTGGACTTCTGTCATGCCCTCCTGCGATGAGTTCAGAACCACGTTTGCTTCTCACCCTGAATAGTTGAGGAAGGAACATACGGTCAACACTGTACCTAAGGTTCTCCTATAGGCATAGCATTCCATTTCTAAAATTGGTGGTTGACTCCAACCATTATAACTTCGTCCCGAAAGCCAAGAAAATTTTCTCTAAATTTTCACTTTCAGTTTGCCACACTCCGTCCTATATCCAAGCCTTTGGATACTTTACCTCCTTTGGTAAAGACACAAAATTTCCGCATTTCTAAAATTTCCCACTGACAGTCTCTACACGTTTTTGTAATACGTTGGTTAAGTTTACCCTCGCACCTCATTTGACTCTAACAGCATTTGGAAATCACTAATGCGCCTTAGTCGCCTTTCAAGTCTTGGCTTCTCGTGCCACAATGGAGGTGACCTCAACTACGGTCATCATCCTCGGATATATTTCATAATCTCAACTGAGCCCTGCCTCCTGATGTACGCTTAACGGTCCTCTTCTGACATTCGTCATCGCTCGGCACACGCACATATTCGAATGAAATTAGAATTCACTAATGTATACACATTATAACAGGAGAACGAAATCTCGTCAAAGGAATCGACAATCCTAAACATAGGGCTCTCTATCAAACAAAGCAACGCTGAAAGCATAATAAGCCGTACAGATCCTAAGGACACTAGAACCTGATGCTCTGATACCACCTGTGACACCCCGCCTAATTAAATACCGGGCGATCACTCCTTTATTAAATTAATTCAAGGTGAACAGTTGGTTCATTCTCAGCATCACTGTCGAAAAATAAAACTTTTCCAATTTAAACACCCTAAATAATTAAGCTAAGTGTCAAAACCATTTAAAACCTTACTCATTTTATTAAATCCGGTTATAAAACCTTAAACCATTAACGTCTAAAGAGTCATATAATAAGTAGAAGAATAAAATGAACATTCAAGAGTTTACACAACAATAGTAAATCCCAACATTAAAATACTAAGGAAAACATCCTGACATTAATAATCCCGAAATAAAGATACTGAAATTAAAAGAATTACAATCTCTGACAATACCAACTAATTAATAGAAAGAGGGCGACACATGCCCCTACTGGACAAAACTGAACTAGGAGTAGAATCAAATGGATGAAGTCGTCTAAACAACAGGCCTACAACTCCCACCTAAGTTGCAGCTCGTTCCTGCCAAAGGACCCTATGCAAGACGCCCCTGTGGCTGGGCACCTGTAATATATATATATATATATATATATATACAAGAGAGAAAGAGAAAAGGAAACGGGTCAGAGCCCGATAGTGTATATGATTTAAAAATTCGTTTAGCAAGTATTTAAATTGATTACAAGCCAATGCAACAACATATTAGTGCGACACTCTCTTGAGAAATTCTCACCTCTCTTTTAATGTGCACACCTATCGCACTAACCTTCCCAATGGTCTATCTCGTCATATACCACACTATCTTTCCAATGATTTTACTTATCTTAGGTTATTCGCAGGATTTACAACTGAACAACACAAGTATTTAAAACGTAAGATTTCAATTTGTAACCAAAGTTCTCCTTTTTACTTTATTAATCAATAAGGTTTTCCATTGTCATATTATACTTTCTCAAAACAAGTATTTATAATTTGAGTCATCAACCATGTCCTACATATCAATTCACAATAGGCAGTTCCAGATTTCAGAATTTCATATATATATTAACTACTCGTATAATATATATATTCTAACAGCACCCCACATAAAAATTATGGTGCGGGCATACTCTGTTATCCAATCCACGTATCACTCGTACTAAGGGAAATACAAGTTCGGAATCACTCTCGAACTGTATTAACACATACATAAACAATATTGAGGCGAAGCATAGTTTCCAAGTCCAAGAGGTCAGTACATACCCTCACGTCTCTTAGGACCGTCCCAAATCATTTTAGCAAGGATGTCTAAGGAGTTTTCTTCATTTCTAATCAATTCAACAATTCTAAAAGGGGAACTTAAGTCTGCCAGGAGGGGTCGATCGATCGAGGTCTGGGGCTCGATCGATCGAACCTTCGATCGATCGAAGGTCTGGGCTCGATCGATCGATCAAGCAGGTCTGCGGAAATCTGCAGATTTGCAGTTACGGGTTTCATCTTCTAACCTTCACGAAATCCATATTTTTCAATCCCAATCGTCCCAAAATTTATACTACTAACATTATATCATCATACCAGATATTTCCAACGTAAAGCATGTAGATTTCTATCACTAAACATGGATTAACAGCCCAAAATTATTATAATTATCAAGAACCCTAGAAATCTCTTAAACATGGTTCTAACAAGAATTTTCCAGAATTTCCTTCTTGTAAAACATCATAAATTCGTGGTTTAATCCTCTACATGGAAAAAGGGTTTCCAGAATATCATTTAAATCATCCCTACATGCAATTTCCTATCTCAAATGGGGCTTTTCTTCCATACAACTCATCCTAATCATTCCTACACTAATATGAGTGATGCACCAACGAAAATAAGCAAGATAAACACTTGCCTGGGATTTTTGACGTTCTGGTTTGGTGCCGAATTTGGTGTGGTTGCGTTCCCCGTCTCGCGATCTACGCGTTGGTGGTGGCGGCGGTGCAAACGGATGGGTTTTGAGCCTTGGATTGCCTTGAGAGCTCTCTCCTCTCTTCTCCAATTGCCGTTCTAGAGTTTTGAGTTTTCTAACCCTAGATGGTAACCCAGATATCTTATATAACCCCTTTAATTTTCGTGGGTTTAATTACCCGAAAATACAAAATGACTAAAATGCCCTCCCGGGGTACTAATTTGGCCTAAAAACACCCCGAGACCCAAACTAAACCCCTGGGTACACTTATCTGACTATCTCGACCCTTCCGAATGCCTTGGCGCACTCAAAATGACCATACGAACAACTTATGAAATATTCACTTTTATTAATCAACATTTAGTCCCGACACGACACTGGCGCGTCCCGACTTAAATTTCGATAATTGCCATTTTATTCACACGTGACAATATTATAAAAATAAATCTCATATATTACTATACTCATCCAGTAATATTCAACAAATAACAAATTTCCAATAATTACTAACTCCCGTCACGCTAGTAAATATTTAAAACAACATTCCGGGTTAAAATTAACTTAATTATCTCAATTAAATTTAATTAATCCCTAAATTTAAAAGCCATGAAAATACGGGGTATTACAGTAAGACAACTGATATGGTGTGAAGTCATACCTTAGGCGGTAAGTATGGTATGATTTACCAATGCTTAAAAACAACTATATGGGATTTATGTTTGTAGTAAGTTATTATTTTGAAGCATAACCCTTCCCATGAACTATTTTTTGGCACTGAAGTATGTAATTTTTCTAACATGTTTCATTGAGATCATTGATGGTTGAAGCAGAAGTTACTCCAAGTTGGATATAAAAGGTCAAATTGAAGTAACTACTTTGTTCTATTATGTTCTCATTTGTGGTAGAACAAGATATGTTTGTATATTCCGTAAATGAGATAGTATAGTATAATAGTTTTAGATTTTATATGGGGTCTAATACCATTATTTAACATTGTTATAGAGCTTTTGCTAATAGGTTTAGGTTTATGTGGAGTTCAGTATCATGATATGTTTGAGTAGTCTAATAGTTTTGGCCAATTAGCTATATGTTTTTTTCATTGTATATTTATATTTTCTTTGAACAATTAGTAAGTCTAAAATTATAATGTAGTGGTATTTGAATATTGTAATAAATGAGTTTAATGCTGATGTAAGAAATACTGATCCAAATCTTTCCCTTTGGGTTATTAATTAAGGTCGATCAAATGTTCGTTTTTTACTCATTGTTACCATTCATTGACTTTTATTATTAAGGTTATCAATTATTCTGCCCCATATTAAAGGTTATCTTTATTCTTCTTTATTCTTTTGTCAATCCTGTTTCCTTTCTCTTTAGATCAAACTGGAATGCAAAGAATACCCCTAAAGTGGAAGTTTTGCGGTGGAGGTGTCTGCATAATATTCTTCCTCTAGATGATAACATCCAAGGATTGACAGTGAGACTAGCTTCCCAATGCAAATGTTGCTTTAAATCAACTGAATCCATGCTCCATCTACTCATCTAAGGTCCCATAGCCAGTGTTATTTGGCAGCATTTTGCAGACCTGATTGGAGTGAAGATCAATTTCTCATCTTCTAATTCCATACTCATGTCTTGGTGGATGAGAACCCCTAAAGAAGATTATTTCAAAGTTTTGTATGAGATCATCCACGACTTTGTGTTCTAGTCTATCTGGTTAAGCAGGATTCAAAGTTTCTATGAAGGCGCCCAAATGAATTGCAATACCATTATCAACAATGTATGTCATCTCATCTCTTCCGCTTGTGAATGTATAACTTTCAAATCCTCAATCACTTAAAATGATATTATCCAGAAGAGATTCTTGCTAAAAATTGAATTAAGGAAATTCAAGTCTACTCAGTTAGTGAAATGGTCCTCCCCCCCATGGATTATATAAACTCAATACTGATGATGCTTCAAAAGGTAATCCGAGAATATCAGGATCAGGTGGAATCATTAGAGATTATGGCAATTTTATTATAGCTTTCTCATACTTTGAAGGTCAAAGCACTAACAACAAAGCTGAATGCATCGCTATATTGAGAGGTCCTGAATTATGTTCATCCCTTCCTCTTTCAAATGTCATTATGGAATCATATTCTAAGCTTATTATAGATATTTTAAATGGCATTATTAAGAATCCTCCTTGGTCATTAACAAATTTAATCAATAATGTTAAAGTAGCAAGTTCTAAAGTTAATGCAACATTCACTCACTATTTTAGAGAATCTAATTTAGTTGCAGACAACCTTGATAACCAAGGGATTCTAAATAATGGTTTATATATTTATAATGAAGTTTTAGATCTTTCGAAGCTTTCTATAGGTCACTTTAGGATGGGTCTTCAAAAATTTCACTACATTAGAACTAAGAAGTAGTCCTTTGTTTAGCTAGCAGTGAAGGAATTTTGTAAAGGTGCCTCTTTATAAAGCCACCCTATAGCTTTGTTTCAAGCCACCTAGGTAAGGCTCCTCTACCTAACTTTAATAAGATTTCTTTTCTAAAAAAAATATATTTTTAAATGAGTTTATTTTTCATAATTTAACCACTGTGTAGCATTTAAACAGGTTCTTGATTTTTGTTAAGGTTTATGCATATGTTTTTATTAAAGAGATGAGCCTTAATGAGAGACAACGGTGTAAGCTTAAGTGTGCTACTTACCAGGAATAGTTGAGCATGCTGTTCAAATATGTAGCGAAACAAACTGATCACAACTAGTAAGGCAACTCAACTTTTGTTTATATATTTACTCACCACATGTGTATATTGCGGGATATGATGCTTCAGAACATTTAAATACATATAAATGTTTTGTCAATAGTAATGCAGTATGGTTAATGCATGTTATTAGGATCATCACAGTAATATATACCATATAAAAAGTATTAATTTCTATAATGTACCTATTCACTTTTGTCATATATAGGACTAATATTATCCACACTATTTTTATTTTAGAAATATATTTGTTCTTTCATTTTAAATTTATTACTGTGATGTACGATAACATTAGGGGTACCTTGCAAACTTGGCACGCATTTTGTTGATACGTCTGTCCATTTACATTCATAATGTAATCAACTCATTATTCCATTACTTTTATGCACACGAGGTTTAAATTTTTGATTGCCCCTTTAATTTTGGATTTTGTGCCATTTTGTTTTACATGTATTGCTCTTTTTTCAGCCATTTGACCAGACCTCCAGAGTTGATGCTTGGTTCTACTAAGTATGGTATGTCTGTTGACATGTGGTAGGTTGTTACTCATATAGACATTAAGTGCCAATTCGAAGCAGAGATCATTCATATGCTGAGAGATCATTCATATAGACATCTGGTTGTTGCAGCAGACTGCGCATGAAAGAATTTCCTGAGATTTGCGTAGTTGTTGCTTAGATTTCCTTTGTAACTAAAAATCACCTCCATTTTTTGAAAGTACATTTTTTCGAGTATGTTATTATGCTTACCTCACTGAATGACGTCAGATAACTTATATTTGATGTAAGATTAGGATTTTAGCCTTGAAACGATCTAATAGCTTAAATACTTTGAATTTGTTTGAGGAATTTAGCCAATTTGAATGTTGTTGGACAATTTGTTATTTGTTAAGTAGGGTGGATAGTTCTATAAATAATTGAGATTATGATCAATATTTTTAAAATCATATATTATTTTGTTGCGGAACGATATTTTTACCATTTTGTAATTACGTACTTTGGAAATTTTTGCCGTTTTGCGATTACGTGCTTTTAAAATTTTTGTCGTGCCTTCAGGCACGGGAATTTTGATAGTATATATATATAAAGAGGGTAAAAGCGGGACTTACAAAGAAAATAACCAAATGTTTGAAAATTCACGAAATCGGGAACACCAACAAGCAACAGCCGAGGGAACTCTCAACAAATAAAAAATGACCACATATGGTAAAATGTGAGCTCCAAAAATTATGGAACGAAGGTCACAATAGCAAGCCACGATCCAATATCCAAAACCTTAAAAAGTTCTTCAAACGAAATCTCCACCAAAACCCCAAATCGTCATAAAAGTGGAACTCAAAACCCCTAATGAACTCTCAAATAAACAACCCAAGATTAGTTGCCAAAATCGAGAGGAAAAAATGGAGAAAATGTTGGAAACGTCTCTAGAGAGGGAGAGATGAAATGAAAACCCTAATCTTAAAAAAAACAATCATAGATTATACAACCCCCCCAAAAGACCCTAGTACATTTGTAATAACCAAGAACCATGTGACAACCCGCTAAAAATAATAACGGGTGGCCAACCCTATACTACATTAAATCAAGTATCTCAGATGACTCAGTCTCAACATCAACTGACAATACTAAATAATATAAGGCTAACTACCCGAAATTATTAAAAGCGGATGCCAAAAATTTAAAACTTTTATTTAACACCAATCAAAATCAACCATGCAACCATAACCAACAATACTACATCTAAATATGAAGAGTGATAATTACAAACTCCAATAATATAAAAGAGTACAACAAAATGTACAAAGTAAAATACCCGAATATGCTGTCGGGTCACAGACAATACAATAATCTGAGAGAAAGAAAACAAAAGTGTTAATATACAACACTTGGGTATAAACCCGATAAAAAAACTAAATCCTAATCTAGATATACAAAAGATAGGAGTCGACTAAGACAAAGTGCCGCAACAGTCCGCTACTGCCACATCTCCACGAATACACTGGGTGGATAAACATCCATGGCGTCCTTACGGAGGAACAACTAAAATAATACAATATATATATATAGCAGGAGAAAATATAAACGGGTCAGAGCCCGAGGTGAAAACATTTTATAGCAAGTGCATTAAAACGTATCATAATTATAAATGCATTATGACATGATTTAATGAAGTCGCACTCTCCATAATAATCCAACTCACCTCTCAACTAATTGAAAAACGTTACTAATGCCGTTTAATACAATGATTAAACTGTATAAGCAACTCCGAGATGTTTGTTGAAGAAACCCTTTTCTTTTGAAAATAAAAATGATAAACAACAAGATGTGTTTACAAAAAACTTATGTTCGAGAATAACCAAGACTTTGTAATCAGTTTTAAAACTAAGATAGTTTCAAAATATCAGCACACTATAGAATGAGATGAGGAGATGAAGATAATCAGAACACACTATTTTTAACGTGGTAAAGCCTCTCCCAATAGAGGAAACATCAACGGTGACTTCTAAGTCACTAAAGTAAAAAATCCACTAAAAACAAATAACAGTTACAAACAATACAACATACATGCACACAACTCAGCCTATTCTAAGTTTAGGAATATACCCCACTTGGTGTCCTTCTAACTTCTTTGTAGATCTGATTGTTGATGATGTTCTTCCAGTTTGATAACTTCCACTTTGCTTTAGCTTTCTTTTCGTCGACTCAATAATCTTTGATCTTATACCTAACACTTTCAGTGTGGTAGTGTGTCAAGTGTTTGTGATGTGATTTCTATTCACATGCATGAACTCACACACACTTATTTTTTACAGACAATCCTAGAAAATTACATATAAAGACTATATGCTGTGATTTTCTTTTCTTTCTTTCTTACAAAAATTGAAACCTTTTGACCTTTTAATCTATCCCAGATTCCACGGATATCTTGCTTCAAAATCAGTCAAGATCTTAATCAATCTCAGTTTTGAAAAGATTTTCGAGATTGAAAACCTCCAAGTGAGACTCTAAGTAGGTCAAGGTTTAGTTTCACAAGAATAAGAAACATAAAACATTTATAGATCTAAATCAACAAATATTTTCTTAAAACGAGAAACAAATATGCAGATCTAGTGATATATAACATGCAATAGTGTAGATCTAAGATTTCTATAAAAAAGAAATACAGATCTCACCAAAATGTCTAAGTTGGTAACAAGATCACAGATCAAGAGGTTACAGCTACAAACGATCAAACCAGTAACACCAATCTCTCTCAAACACTCAAGGTTGTGTTTGGATTTCTGAAAGTACGAAGGTTTGAATATGGTTTGAAGTTGTTTAGGGTTAGGGTTAGGGTTTCTAACTCAGTTTCCCTTTCTCTCTCTTCTCTCTTTTCTTTTCTCTCTTCTCTCTCACTTCTCTCTTCTCTTTTTTTTTTCTCTCAATTTGGACGACTGCCAAAAGTCTTAAAATGCTGAGAATGAGAGGGTTTATATAAGAGCCAAGGAAGGTTCTGGATCGCTGAAAGAAATCAACGGTTGAGATTCAGTCTTCCTTATATTGACTTGATCCAAGGGTGCTAAGATAGCGGTTGGTTAAAACGAAGGTGATTGGTCCACAGTGATAACACATGGATAGTCTTAAAACACATGCAGGCCATAGATAACGTTTGATCTAACGATCCACAAAACACCAGGCAGTTCTCTCACAAAACAAACACAAATGAGATAACAAGAGCACGACAAGTGTTGGCATTTAATTGGCTGGCAAACGCGCGTCCAAAGTAATTACATGCAACACCCTAAAGTCTCTGGCGCATTAATATTCTACCCAATCAAACATTCTAATGAAAAACTAATTTTTCATAATAGCATTTTAACCACACAAAGTTTATAAACACACTTTTATTAAAGAAAATATTATTTTAAAAATATTTAAAAATTCCCAAAAAATTATTAAAACAACATTTTAAGGGGAATTTAACACACAATCAATATGAGCAATATATACACATGTATGCACTTCTAATGTGTGTAGTGTGATTCAATTTATACCTTGTTTGGATCATTGAAGAGGATTAGAGAGTGAACAAGTCTGAAGTTCTTTGGATTCTAGGTTAGACAACAAATTTTGTCACTATTTCCAAATTAGATGAACACTTATACAATATAGACTTAAGCAAGTCAAAGGTATAAGGTGCTTCAATCTCCCCCTTTGGAAATATGAGACAAAATCTCCTTTGAGTTAGCTTAAACTCTTAGGGAACCAAAAAAAATAAAACCTAGTCCTATGCAAAAGATACTATCTACCCATTTTCTAGAAAGTCAAAAATTACATAACTCAACTATTTACAAATTTGTACACTAGAGAGAAATGGTAGAAAACCAGCAGAAGAGGTTCCTGAAAATATGCACTAAGATCAAGCAGTTTAGATGAAATGTGAACAAAACATTGAACCCGTGAGACTCAAATTTCTCCCCCATTTTGTCTCAAATGGACAAAGGGTAAAAAATTACGGTCTTAAGAGATTAAGCAGCACATACCATACCTATAGAATTACGCAAATACAGAAATCTGTTATTGTCTAGTGGTTTAGTGAACATGTCTGCAAGTTGCAAATTAGTAGGTAGGTAATGAATTTCTAACTCCTTAGTCTCAACAAGTTCGTGTATAAAGTGATGTCTTATTTTAATATGCTTAGTTCGCGAGTGTTGAACCGGGTTTTTAGATATGTTAATGGCGCTTTGATTGTCACAATACAATTGTAGTTGATCTTCTTTAATCCCATAGTTTCTTAAAATTTGTTTTATCCATAACAATTGAGCACAGCAACTTCCAGCTGCTATATATTCGGACTCAGCCGTAGATAAAGATGTGCAATTTTGTTTTTTGCTACTCCAACCTACTAAATTATTGCCGATATAATAACAGGCACCTGATGTACTTTTCTGTCATCAGTACAACCGGCCCAATCAGCATCAGTATACCCTATGATGGTGCTGCAGGTATCATTAGTGTACCTAAGTCCAAGATTAAGAGTGCCTTTTATGTACTTTATTATACGTTTTACACAAGATAAATGGCTCTCTTTAGGATTATTCTGGTAACGAGCACACAGACATACATCATACATTATATCTGGTCATGAGGCAGTTAGGTAGAGTAGACTAGCAATCATACTACGATAAAGTGTGGAATCAACTGACTTCCCATTTTCATCTTTACATAATATAACAGTAGTACTCATTGGCGTTTTGGGAACTTTAGCATTATCTAAACCAAACTTCTTAACAAGATCTAAGGCATACTTAGTTTGAGAGACAAATAATCCATCAGAATTCTGTTTCACTTGAAATCCTAAGAAAAGCTGTAGCTCCCCCATAAGGGACATGTGAAACTCCTTATGCATAATAGAAGAAAAGGATTTAACTTCAGATGTTGAAGTAGACCCAAAGATGAGGTCGTCTACATAGACTTGGGCTATAATAATGTTTTTGCCAAAATGTTTGACAAAGAGGGTTTGGTCATTTCCTCCTCTCTTAAAACCCTTATCCAACAAAAAGTTGGATAGGCGTTCATACCAAGCTCTAGGAGCTTGTTTTAAGCCATACAAAGCCTTTTTTAGACGAAAGACATGGTCTGGGTATTTTGGGTCAATGAACCCTTTGGGTTGTTCTACATACGTTTCTTCGGATAGAATTCCATTGAGGAAGGCATACTTGACATCCATTTGATAAAGTGTAAATTTTAAGTGACACGCTATGGCGAAAAGAAGTCGAACAGATTCAAGACGAGTGACTGGGGAAAATGTCTCGCTAAAATCTATCCCTTCTATTTGTGAGTAACCTTGAGCAACTAGTCTAGCTTTGTTTCTAAGGATTACCCCATTTTCGTCAGATTTGTTCTTAAAGATCCAACGTGTGCCAATAACATTTTTATTTTGAGGCCGCGGTACAAGATACCAGACATCGTGAATGACAAATTGTAAAAGTTCTTCCTACATAGCAGAAATCCAGTGTGCGTCATTCAATGCTTCATTAACATTTTTTGGTTCCACAAGGGAGACGAAACATGCGTAATTAGCATAATTTCTTAACTGGGATCTAGTACGGACTGGCTCATTAGGATTACCGACCACGTTGTCAATGGGATGATCTTTAGAGACCCATCCATGTACTTCTGGACTCTCAATAGGTAATGAGTCATCTATTTCTGGTGAATCATTTTTGAAATCATTTTCAGATTCAACCACAATAGGTGATTCAGATGTCTTATTTTCAACAATAGTGTCGCTTACAATTACATTTATCGACACCATAAGGGTCTTAGTACGCAGATTGTATATACGATATGCACGACTGTTTGGAGAGTAACCTAAAAAGATGGATTTATCACCACGCGTCTCAAATTTAGACAAATGTTCTCTGTCTTTACAGACATAACACAGACTTCCGAAAGTTCTTAGGTATTTCAGATTAGGCTTCTTTCCGTACCATAACTCATAAGAGGTTTGTTTAGTGTTTTTCCTAAGGTAAACCCGATTAATGATATGACATGCAGTTCTAATAGATTATACCCAGAAGTACTTAGGTAGAGATTTGGCATGCAACATGACACGTGCCATCTCTTGAAGAGTTCGGTTTTTCCTTTCGGCAACCCCGTTCTGCTGAGGAGTCTTGGGGGCACTGAATTCGTGTTTGTAACCGTTGTAGTCACAATATTCAACTATTCCCGTGTCTATGAACTCTCCCCCTCTATCGCTACGAATGCGATTGACTTGTGTGTCCTTCTCATTTTCAATTCTTAGTAAAATTTTCAAAAATTTCTGAAACGTGTCAGATTTATGTTTCAAGAAGGCAACCCAAGTGAATCGTGTAAAATCATCAACCATGATAAGGATATATCTGTGTCCACAAAGACTAGCAGTCATAGAGGGACCAATAAGGTCCATGTGGATGAGATCTAGAGGTCTAGAGGTGAGAATGTCTTTAACATTTTTATGCGAAGTCTTAACTATTTTTCCTTCCTGGCAATGACCACAAACAACACTGGAAATAGGTTTAATTTTAGGAATTCCTCTAACTATCTCTTGAGTAGACAATCTACCAAGGATATCATAACTTATGTGACCCATACAATTATGCCAGATTTCATTGTCATCCATTCTGACAATGTTACAGGTTTCAGAACTAGTCTTGACAGTATAACAGTTGTCAGGTGTTCTAAATCCGGTAATGATGCATTCACCTTTATCATTTAGAATTTTGCAATTGTTCTTTGAAAAGGTAACAGTATGGTCTGAGTCACAAAATTGTGATATACTTAGGAGGTTGGCTTTAAGGCCTTTAACTAAAAGTACATTTTCCAAAATAGGCATTCCCTCTTCTTTTAGGATTCCTTTACCTATGATCTGGGATGAAACTCCGTTGCCAAAAACTACTTTACCTCCAGCAAATCTGGTTTTGTTTAAGAGTTTGGTTTCATCTCCTGTCATATGTTTGGAGCATCCTGAATCTAAATACCAACCAGATGAAGTGTGTTCAGCCTTTAAGGCAGTGATAACAATGTTACACTTCATTTGGGGTAAAAGATCATCTTTTCGAACCCAAATAGCTCTAGTTTTAATTTTGAGCAAATTTTGCTCTCATTTGATAAAATTTTCAAGAAGAAGCTTTTTGTCGAAAAACATTTGGCGCAACAAATTGATTTTTGTGAAAAAATTGAGCTTTTGGTTTAGGAAAGTTTCTGGGAGCCTTTATCTTAAATGAACTCTTAGTTTTGGTCTTTCTATTCCTGTAGTTAGAGTTCTTGTCAGGTTGTCTTGGAAGGACATAATGGTTACGATTTTGCCTAGAATAGTTAAAGTTCTTGTAAACATGAGTGTTGTACACAGGGGTGTTTAGACGCCTAGCATAACAACCTTCAAATGAATGACCATAAACGTCATAGTAGGAGCAATATTGATTGCTTGAGGGATGTACTTCCGTAGGGAAACTTCTAAAGATGGGTTTGACAGGATTCAGTTCAGAAGTCTTATTCCTAGGAGGTATGGTTTTAAAGGTAGATTCAGCCTTTCTGATCAAAGGACAGACGTATTTAGTCTCAAGTGTACTGTCAGCCTTAGAGTTACTAGACTCTCCAATGTCGTTCTGTTGTTGCTTTTGATCATATTCCTTTTTAATAAAATGAAAATCTGGACATGTTTCGATTGGTCTTTTGCCCCCAGACACAAACTTGATAGGTTCAAAATTTTTAGTTTGTGGTTTATTCTTAGGGCAGAAACCAATACCGATTCTAGCATCAGAATTGGTCTTAGAGTCAACAACAAAGTCAGTGAAACAATTTGAATTGTTTTCAAACTTAGAAATTTTTTTGAAAACAGCTGCTGTCTTTGTTTTTGCTTCTTCCAGTTCTAATAATGTTCCCTTGTATTTCATTTCCAGGGTTTCATTAGTTTTAGTCAACTCTTTTAATTTTTGATCTAAAGTTTCAATTTCTGATTGATGTGTCAGACACTGGTTAGTGTACTCTTCGGCATTCAGCTTCACAATAAGACTTAGATCATCTAATTTCTTAGTTAGGTCTCTAACAGTCTTCTCCAGTCTAGTGCCTTTTTTAAGAGTTTTAGCATACAAAGTATGAATATCTGGGAGGTCATCTGTGTCTGAGTCTCTAAGTGAAGTGTGTTCAGTGACCCCTAACGATTCAGTTTTAGTACTCACGCACCCATTTACATCGTCGTTATCGAGATCTCTTTGACTCACACACACGGAACTAGAGCTAGCAACATTTTCAGATAACAAGGCATCTAGGCCATTCAAAGCAGTATTCACAAAAGCAGGAGTAGAGGTATTATTATCACACACAGGCATATCATCATTGTAAATGATCTTAGCAAAAAAGGACATGCAAGGGTCAAATACATTTGATGACTCAAGTTCCTCTTCATCAGAGTCACTTGAATCATCCCAAGATTTACAGATATTGGCTCTATTGTGTGTGTTGGTTTTATTCAGATTAACTCTGCAATCGTGAGCAATGTGACCTAGTTTCCCACATCTAGAACATTCAATCTTTTTAAGGTCTCTGTTAGATCTGAAGTTGTTGTCCTTAGGATGTTTGTCAAGACCTCTCTCATGAGGTTTGGTATTAGACACAGTTGGATAATTAGGCTTGCCTTGTTTAGATGCCTCTTTATTTCTAAATTTAACAATTTTCTTAAATTGTTTGGACATTAAGGCAATCTGATTATCTAGTTTGTCTATATCACACTCCTCATCAGAGTCACAGTTGATCAAATTAGTCTCAAGTTTAGATATCTTAGAAGAAAAACTCAAGTTAAAGTTGGGTTGTTTTCTTTGAGACTGATTTAATTGTTTCTTAAAGTCTAATTCCATTTCCACAGTCCTAAGTTTGCTACTGAGTAACTCGGGGGTGAGGTTTTGATCACTCATCTCCTCAATAGCATACCTCTTGTTGTCAAACTTTTGTGGTAATGATCTTAGGATTTTAGAAACAATCTCATTCCTATCATATGTTATACCATTAGCATGCAACTTAGTAACTATATCAGTTAGGTTCATATAAAAGTCATCAAAAGTCTCAGAGTCAGACATAATTAAAGAGTTGTACTGTTGGGTAAGCATTTGAGTTTTAGCAGCTTTAACTCTTGAGTCTCCTTCATGGACAGTGATTAATGTGTCCCAAGCTTCCTTGGAAGTGGCACAAGATGAGATTCTCTTGAACTCATACTCATTAATAGACATAAAGATGGCATTCTTGCCTTTATTGTTATTACGAGAAATTATTTTCTCTTCTTGGGTAAACTCACTTAAGATTTTCTTTACCCTCTCATCACTTCCTTCAGTGGCTGGTTTAGTAGGATAAGTATATCCATTTTCAATAATGTCCCAGACATCATCTCCTAAAGTCCCTTGGATGAAGGCAACCATTCTTACTTTCCAGTAAGCAAAGTTGTTTCCATCAAAGAGTGGAGGTCTGGACAGATTACCAAACCTTTCATTCTTCTCGTTCCATAGTTAAGATTTTCAGAAAACGATTTCAGAAACACAAGATCCTTTTTGAAATAAAAGTTTACAGGGCTCTGATACCAATTGAAAAACGTTATTAATGCCGTTTAATACAATGATTAAACTGTATAAGCAACTCCGAGATGTTTGTTGAAGAAACCCTTTTCTTTTGAAGATAAAAATGATAAACAACAAGATGTGTTTATAAAAAACTTATGTTCGAGAATAACCAAGACTTTGTAATCAGTTTTAAAACTAAGATAGTTTTAAAATATCAGCACACTATAGAATGAGATTAGGAGATGAAGATAATCAGAACACACTATTTTTAACGTGGTAAAACCTCTCCCAATAGAGGAAACATCCACGGTGACTTCTACGTCACGAAAGTAAAAAATCCACTAAAAACAAATAACAGTGACAAACAATACAACATACATGCACACAACTCAGCCTATTCTAAGTTTAGGAATATACCCCACTTGGTGTCCTTCTAACTTCTTTGTAGATCTGATTGTTGATGATGTTCTTCCAGTTTGATAACTTCCACTTTGCTTTAGCTTTCTTTTCGTCGACTCAATAATCTTTGATCTTATACCCAACACTTTCAGTGTGGTAGTGTGTCAAGTGTTTGTGATGTGATTTCTATTCACATGCATGAAGTCACACACACTTAGTTTTTACAGACAATCCTAGAAAATTACATATAAAGACTATATGCTGTGATTTTCTTTTCTTTCTTTCTTACAAAACTTGAAACCTTTTGACCTTTTAATCTATCCCAGATTCCACGGATATCTTGCTTCAAAATCAGTCAAGATATTAATCAATCTCAGTTTTGAAAAGATTTTCGATATTGAAAACCTCCAAATGAGAATCTAACTAGGTCAAGGTTTAGTTTCACAAGAATAAGAAACATAAAACATTTATAGATCTAAATCAACAAATATTTTCTTAAAACGAGAAATAAATATGCAGATCTAGTGATATATAACATGCAATAGTATAGATCTAAGATTTCTATAAAAAAGAAATACAGATCTCACCAAAATGTCTAAGTTGGTAACAAGATCACAGATCAAGAGGTTACAGCTACAAACGATCAAACCAGTAACACCAATCTCTCTCAAACACTCAAGGTTGTGTTTGGATTTCTGAAAGTACGAAGGTTTGAATATGGTTTGAAGTTGTTTAGGGTTAGGGTTAGGGTTTCTAACTCAGTTTCCCTTTCTCTCTCTTCTCTCTTTTCTTTTCTCTCTTCTCTCTCACTTCTCTCTTCTCTTTTTTTTTCTCTCAATTTGGATGACTGCCAAAAGTCTTAAAATGCAGAGAATGAGAGGGTTTATATAAGAGCCAAGGAAGGTTCTGGATCGCTGAAAGAAATCAACGGTTGAGATTCAGTCTTCCTTATATTGACTTGATCCAAGGGTGCTAAGATAGCGGTTGGTTAAAACGAAGGTGATTGGTCCACAGTGATAACACATGGATAGTCTTAAAACACATGCAGGCCATAGATAACGTTTGATCTAACGATCCACAAAACACCAGGCAGTTCTCTCACAAAACAAACACAAATTAGATAACAAGAGCACGACAAGTGTTGGCATTTAATTGGCTGGCAAACGCGCGTCCAAAGTAATTACATGCAACACCCTAAAGTCTCTGGCGCATTAATATTCTACCCAATCAAACATTCTAATGAAAAACTAATTTTTCATAATAGCATTTTAACCACACAAAGTTTATAAACACACTTTTATTAAAGAAAATATTATTTTAAAAATATTTAAAAATTCCCAAAAAATTATTAAAACAACATTTTAAGGGGAATTTAACACACAATCAATATGAGCAATATATACACATGTATGCACTTCTAATGTGTGTAGTGTGATTCAATTTATACCTTGTTTGGATCATTGAAGAGGATTAGAGAGTGAACAAGTCTGAAGTTCTTTGGATTCTAGGTTAGACAACAAATTTTGTCACTATTTCCAAATTAGATGAACACTTATACAATATAGACTTAAGCAAGTCAAAGGTATAAGGTGCTTCACTAAATCCCGCAACTAAACGTATGCACATGGTCTAGAAGTCTAATTTGGCAAATAAGTCTAACTAAATCCCAATATATATATTCAATTAAGAAACCATATAACTGATCTCCCAATCTACACTTATCTGAATTCCATCTAAACCATATACTTTAACTGTTAATGTTATAGTTTTCTTATATTTGTTAATTTACTTAACACATAAAGTTTACATAACCATCCTCATACTAACACATTCACAATACATAAGCATTCTCTTCACTAGAATTTCTTGTATTCTAGTTGTACCATCAATATACATATAATTATATATGAGTTATTAGCATCTAAGTGCTAAGGACTAAACTTCTCCCAAGTCTCAATACTGCACTGCATTTCGTGCGTGGGACATCTCGCAAAGCGAAATCCAAACAAGGAACCCCCCCCCCCCCCCCCGTTACACTACTCTTGATAGTATTGATTTTCGAGATTCATTATGCCCTCAATGCAGGGTGCATGTAACCCAAATTCTTATTATTCCTGACACACCCCAACCCTGTTACTTATAATTAAGTTTGAAAGTCAAAGTGAGTCAAATCATAAGTACCTAAATCAAACCATAAACACGAGTATCTTTATTCAATTAGTAACATGAATCAATAAAACTAAAAGCCTTTCACATTTTTTAAGGTAATTATGCTTATTCTAACTTACTGAAAAATAAGTAGGCTTAAATTATCCCATTTACGTTTGACCAAATCATGGTTTTATGCACTGTTCTAAAAAACCCGCCTAGGCTTAAGGCTTGGGAGAAACGCCTCGCCTTACGCTTTTCACGCCTTATTCTTGGTAAAACCCTTAAGGCGCACTTTTTTCTAAAAACAACAGTGATTTAGTGAAACGATGTCGCCTTTTAAAGAATTTGTTTACAAGCCGGACCATTATCTCATCCAAAATAATAAAATAGTATATTAATTTGCATATATTTAGACATTTTTTTATGATTTGTGCAATTTTTGTATTTTAATAGCCTTGTTATGGTTAAAAAATATTAAAATATATTAAGAAGGCCAAAACGCCTTTTTACGCCTTTTTACGCCTGGGCCCGCCTAGGCTTCTAAGGCTTAAGGCTTGGCTTCCACGCCTCAATCATGCCCCGCGTTTTTTAGAACCTTGGTTTTATGCATCCCTTGCTAACCCCACCGAACTCCTAGATTTGGCAGTGATATCACAATACCTTGGCCACTTCATGTGTTTTTCCCTTGCCTTTGTCTGGCACTTGTTCAACTAGTTCTTCTTCCCTTAGGGATGTTTTCGTAATTTCCTATGAATTTTTCTTCAATTTTTCCTCGCCTTTCTCTTCTTAAACTTCCCGTTTCTCTCTCTTCAGGCCAAACTCTATAATGGATGAGTTTGGATGAAGAAGAAGAAGGTTATTTCAAGGGTCTTAAGTCGGCCAAGCTTGCCCCCCCCCCCCTTCCAACCAATGAAATTCATCCATTTGTTATACATATAAGACAAAATACCACTTAACGAATGGATAAATTTGCCCCTGCTTCGTAATTCCAGCATAACTTCTTGCTCGGACCTTTGTTTTACACACTGTTTGTTGTGTTAAAAACTTAACTCATATATGTACAACTATCTAGTTTTTATCTCAAGTCAATTATTATATTATAGTGGCCAAAACTAGTCCCGAACTCGAACATTCCTACCGAAGACTTCACAAATTTATGTCTGTGACTAATTCAATATCTCATAAGTTATGAAGGTAAGATTAGACTAAACACAATAAATTAACATTATATATTCTAATAACACATTATCCCCATCCCATACGGTAAGCATGATTTAAACATAGTTTATCATAATCATATTCGGGTCGTCACAACATCGCCCCCTTAGAAAATTTCATCCCCGAAATTTAGGAGGAATTCCACTTACCCACCAATTGGGAATACTATTTCCTCATGACCAACAAATCTTCTCTCATATCATCTTCATTTTATTTATCCCTTACATGTAAGAATAATCATCTAATAATTTCTTATAAATGGAAGTCAATTATCAACTCATATATTACTTCATACCTTCATTCCTATGGTCCATCCTTATTATCGTGTAATATTTCAAATAATAAATATTCTATTGCAAGACTAACTTCTTATATTTCCTTTCTCCAACTCCCATGCAATATTTTAATTCATAAATATCATATTACAAGACTAGCTTATTATATGCCATCTTCTCATCCTCCATTCAACATCAAATACATGTGTTTGACCCTAACTACTATCCATATCATTTCTGATGCTTAAGAGTATGTTAAATCTCATCCTGACAATTTCTTAATTTAAATATAGCCTCACTGTTATTCATATATCAAAACTGGACAATCATTCACTCAATCTTTATTCTTAACCAAGATTTCATATTCACCTTCATGTATATTATGCCATCATGCACTATGAACTCAATCTAACTTCTCACTATATTCCCTTTTTCAGTATTAATTGATTGTTCTTTAACTAAACATAAAATGACCTTAATAATTCATTTATCCAACACAATAACTTTACAATCATAATCTTACCTCAATCCTTATTAACATTATAGTCTTATGCAGCATCATTAATACACTCACCTTACCTGTTTGGTAACATGGATGTTAAACATAACACCACCAATGAAAACTTTAACCACACATACCAACCCCATAATACTTATCTTAACTATTATATGTCGTGTTTCTTTCAAATAACTTGAACAAATACCTTAATGTATCACATTATGGTATCTCACATAATACTTATCCTTACACATACTTCTTGGTGACTCCGTATAATGTCAATCATATTCATTATATGCCATACTCTTAATGATAACACGTATGTACAATGAAAAATACAAACTAAATATCCGCCCAAACCAGTTGTCAAGATTCCAACACGATTAGCATCTTTCCCATACTCATACATAACACAAACTCTTAAAAGAGCTCCCCAATATCTTTAAACTTCCAACTCTTTAACACCTTGTCTCAACTATATTATTCATATTAGCATTTCAAAACAGGACAAGGGTAATATCCACTACATATACTCATACTATTAAAGAAGCACATTTCAACTCTTATTACTATTTTCTTCTACTTATCATAATTCAATATGAACCCATATTCGAATCAATTATTATATATTGACTAGTAATTGAATTTCAGACCATTTCACATATTAAAATTAAACATATACAACTATTAATCCTCACTTCACCGTTACCATGTGAATCTTCAATATTCATTCTCTAACAATTTACTATCTCATCCTTTAACGGAATATGGGTTCACGTACCTCACTCTCCCACATAAATGGGCACACACCAAACCATGATTTAATAAGTAACACAACTCAAGTCTACATATTCCAGTATAAGAAGAGATTCCTTCCAATAGATCACAATTTTAGTATACCACATTTTGTCTTTAAAAATTTTTCTTCAATGACATGTTTGTCGATACCACATATAAAACAATGCAATGATTCAAATTAAAATACGTGTAATCGCTGTCATCCCCGAATAAACCTTAACATCTCATTTCCTTTCCTGCAAGATCCTTATATTTCATATCCCATAAAACATTATATATGTATAACTAACAGATGTTAGTCCATAAAGCCAATTTTCTTATGACTAAAAATAATTTATACTTCCACTGCCAAATCTAGGCGCTTCTCACCCCAGAACCTCTAAGACCTAGGCTCTGATACCAAAGTTGACACACCCCAACCCTGTTACTTATAATTAAGTTTGAAAGTCAAAGTGAGTCAAATCATAAATACCTAAATCAAACCATAAACACGAGTATCTTTATTCAATTATTAACATGAATCAATAAAACTAAAAGCCTTTCACATTTTTTAAGGTAATTATGCTTATTCTAACTTACTGAAAAATAAGTAGGCTTAAATTACCCCATTTACGTTTGACCAAATCATGGTTTTATGCATCCCTTGCTAACCCCACCGAACTCCTAGATTTGGCAGTGATATCACAATACCTTGGCCACTTCGTGTGTTTTTCCCTTGCCTTTCTTTGGCACTTGTTCAACCGGTTCTTCTTCCCTTAAGGATGTTTTCGTGATTTCCTATGAATTTTTCTTCAATTTTTCCTCGCCTTTCTCTTCTTAAACTTCTCGTTTCTCTCTCTTCAGGCCAAACTCCATAATGGATGAGTTTGACTGAAGAAGAAGAAGAAGGTTATTTCAAGGGTCTTAAGTCGGCCAAGCTTGCCCCCCCTTCCAACCAATGAAATTCATCCATATATTATACATATAAGACAAAATACCACTTAACGAATGGGCAGATTTGCCCCTGCTTCGTAATTCCAGCATAACTTCTTGCTCGGACCTCTGTTTTACACACCGTTTGTTGTGTTAAAAATTTAACTCATATATGTACAACTATCTAGTATTTATATCAAGTCAATTATTATATTATAGTGGCCAAAACTAGTCCCGAACTCGAACATTCCTACCGAAGACTTCACAAATTTGTGTCTGTGACTAATTCAATATTTCATAAGTTATGAAGGTAGGAGTAGACTAAACACAATAAATTAACATTATATATTCTTATAACACATTATCCCCATCCCATACGGTAAGCATGATTTAAGCATAGTTTATCATAATCATATTCGGGTCGTCATAATTCCATTAATTAATTTATTATTCCCAATTCTCAACAGTGCACGGCGTTTCATGCGTGGGACGTCTCTCAAGCGAAATCCAAACAAGGAACCCCCCCGGTACACTACTCCTAGACACTGTCGATCGTCGAGAAGTATATACTATATATAAATATGAGCATTAAGGACTAACTTCTCCCCAGTTCCAACATTACACTGCGTTTCATGCGTGGGACGTCTTGCAAAGCGAAATCCAAATAAGGAACCCCCCGTTACACTACTCCTCGATACCCAAGTAACCAATCACATCAATAATATAATAACCATCCAAACGAGCTATAACTCGAGAATGGAGGGTCTCAATGCTATCATCTTGCAGTTGCCCAAACCACGTAGCATACTGGGGACCACCTGATAGGGCTAAACGACACCTACCTCGTGATCAACTCACACACATAACGTCCGAGAAGCGATCATAGTTCCTAACCAGCAAGTGAGAATGACACATACCACTACACCAAAACTGGCGATTGGTCACGGCCAAAATCCCTGACCAAAACTGTGGGTCGCGGACTTAGGCCGTGACCATTTCGGGCGTGACCATTTTCGTGGGTCGCGGCCCAAGTCCGTGACCAAAAAATGGTCACGGCCAAGAGGGGTCACGGCAGATGGTCGCGGACTTTGGCCGTGACCCATGCCGTGACGGGGTCGCGGCCCTCATCCGTGACCCACAACCGTGACAAATTGGTCGCGGCCAAAGTCCGCGACCCACGTCCGTGACAAAAAAAATAAAAAAAATTGGTCGCGGCCCTTATCCGTGACCCACAACCGTGACAAATTGGTCGCGGCCAAAGTCCGCGACCCACATGCGTGACAAAAAAAATTTAAAAAATTTGGTCGCGGCCCTAGTCCGCGACCCATAACCGTGACAAAAAAATAAAAAAAATGGTCGCGGACTTTGGCCGCGACCATTTTTAAGCGCGACAAAAAAAATAAAAATGGTTATGGACAAAGTCCATGACCATATTTATCTATAATTTAAAAAAAATGTATTTTTTTTTGTCCAATCCTAAAATTGGCGGTCCTGTGAGTGCACCGTCGGCTGCTACGAGGTGTTACAAATATTTATTATAGGCAAAACAATAAAAAAAATCACAAATTGCGAATTGAGAATGTTGTTAATAAACAAATATATATACAAACTTAAAAATATTACACGTCTTAATAATTCACAGACCAAAAAAAAATTGGGCAGAGTTTTCCCTATTTTCTTGACATTCCAAAACCTGTAAATGAAAAACCTGCTTATTATAAAGCCCGCACGGCTATAAAATTCAACAATCAAATTATAAAAGCCCGCACGGCCATAAAAATAAACAATAAAAGCCCGCACGGCTATAACACATAAAAAACATTATCCTGAATGTCCACAACATATAAATAATCTTCATGTTGTAAACCATTGCCTCCTTCATTTGTTCCACGTGCAAAAATCCTACAAATGATAGGATACAAAAAACAAAAATATCAGTAACCAAGTAGTTTTACAAAAAATTTAATCAAGCTGAAAAATTGCATATATGAGTTAAAATTATCAGTAACCAAGTAGAAATATGAAAATTACCGTCGTTTTGAGAGGTGTTGGTGGGAGGTGTTGGTGCCACCCACGGGGCCGTTTGGGGGCTGTTTCGAGTTTTCACCCTCAAACGCCATGTTTTGCTTAAGTGTAGAAATACGCAAATTATCGTCGTATTCTCAAATCGGGAGACCCGCGGCTGCGGGGTCAGTTCCTACGAGTTACGTTGGTCCCGTGGGAGGTGTTGGTGCCACCCACGGGGCCGTTCGGGGGCTGTTACGAGTTTTCACCCTCTAACGTCATGTTTTTAAGCCTAAGTCTAGAAATAAGCAAATTACCGTCGTAATCTCAAACCGGGAGACCCGCGGCTGCGAGGTCAGTTCCTACGAGTTACGTTGGTCCCGTGGGAGATGTTGGTGCCACCCACGGCGCCGTTCGGGGGCTGTTTCGAGTTTTCACCCTCTAACGCCATGTTTTGCTTAAGTGTAGAAATACGCAAATTACCATTGTATTCTCAAACCGGGAGACCCGCGGCTGTGAGGTCAGTTCCTACGAGTTACGTTGGTCCCGTGGGAGGTGTTGGTGCCACCCACGGGGTCGTTCGGCGGCTGTTTCGAGTTTTCACCCTCTAATGCCATGTTTTTAAGCCTAAGTCTAGAAATATGCAAATTATCGTCGTATTCTCAAACCGGGAGTCCCGCGGCTGCTGGGTCAGTTCCTACGAGTTACATTGGTCCCGTGGGAGGTGTTGGTGCCACCCACGGGGCCGTTAGAAGGTTGTTTCTAGTTTTCACCCTCTAACGCCATGTTTTTAAGCCTAAGTCTAGAAATATAAAAATTACCGTCGTATTCTCAAACCGAGCGTCCCGCGGCTGTAGGGTCAGTTCCTACGAGTCACATTGGTCCCGTGGGAGGTGTTGGTGCCACCCACGGGGCCGTTCGGGGGTTGTTTCTAATTCTCACCCCCTAACGCCATGTTTTTAAGCCTAAGTCTAGAAATATGCAAATTATCGTCGTATTCTCAAACCGGGAGTCCCGCGGCTGCGGGGTCAGTTCCTACGAGTTACATTGGTCCCGTGGGAGATGTTGGTACCACCCACGGGGCCATTCGGGGGCTGTTTCGAGTTTTCACCCTAAAACGCCATGTTTTGCATAAGTGTAGAAATACGCAAATTATCGTCGTATTCTCAAACCGGGAGACCCGCGGCTGCGGGGTCAGTTCCTACGAGTTACATTGGTCCCGTGGGAGATGTTGGTGCCACCCACGGGGATGTTCGGGGACTGTTTCGAGTTTTCACCCTCTAACGCCATGTTTTGCTTAAGTGTAGAAATACGCAAATTACCGTCGTATTCTCAAACCGGGGACCCGCGGCTGCGAGGTCAGTTCCTACGAGTTACGTTGATCCCGTGGGAGGTGTTGGTGCCACCCACGGGGCCGTTCGGGGGCTGTTTCGAGTTTTCACCCTCTAACGTCATGTTTTTAAGCCTAAGTCTAGAAATAAGCAAATTACCATCGTACTCTCAAACCGGGAGACCCGTGGCTGCGAGGTCAGTTCCTACGAGTTACGTTGATCCCATGGAAGGTGTTGGTGCCACCCACGGGGCCGTTCGGGGGCTGTTTCGAGTTTTCACCCTGTTCGAGTTTTCACCCTCTAACGTCATATTTTTAAGCCTAAGTCTAGAAATAAGCAAATTACCGTCGTACTCACAAACCGGGAGACCCGCGGCTGCGAGGTCAGTTCCTACGAGTTACGTTGGTCCCGTGGGAGGTGTTGGTGCCACCCACGGCGCCGTTCGGGGGCTGTTTCGAGTTTTCACCCTCTAACGCCATGTTTTGCTTAAGTGTAGAAATACGCAAATTACCGTCGTATTCTCAAACCGGGAGACCTGCGGCTGTGAGGACAGTTCCTACGAGTTACGTTGGTCCCGTGGGAGGTGTTGGTGCCACCCACAGGGCCGTTCGGAGGCTATTTCGAGTTTTCACCCTCTAATGCCATGGTTTTAAGCCCAAGTCTAGAAATATGCAAATTATCATCGTATTCTCAAACCGGGAGTCCCGCGGCTGCTGGGTCAGTTCCTACGAGTTACATTGGTCCCGTGGGAGGTGTTGGTGCCACCCACGGGGCCGTTAGAGGGCTGTTTCTAGTTTTCACCCTCTAACGCCATGTTTTTAAGCCTAAGTCTAGAAATATAAAAATTACCGTCGTATTCTCAAACCGAGCGTCCCGCGGCTGTAGGGTCTGTTCCTACGAGTCACATTGGTCCCGTGGGACGTGTTGGTGCCACCCACGGGGCCGTTAGAGGGTTGTTTCTAGTTTTCACCCTCTAACGCCATATTTTTAAGCCTAAGTCTAGAAATATGCAAATTACCGTCGTATTCTCAAACCGGGTGTCCCGCGGCTGCAGGGTCAGTTCCTACGAGTTACGTTGGTCCCGTGGGAGGTGTTGGTGCCACCCACGGGGACGTTCGGGGGCTGTTTCGAGTTTTCACCCTCTAACGCCATGTTTTGCTTAAGTGTAGAAATACGCGAATTACCATCGTATTCTCAAACCGAGAGACCCGCGGCTGCGAGGTCAGTTTCTACGAGTTACGTTGGTCCCGTGGGAGGTGTTGGTGCCACCCACGGGGCCGTTCGGGGGCTGTTTCGAGTTTTCACCCTCTAACGTCATGTTTTTAAGCCTAAGTCTTGAAAAATACAAATTACCGTCGTATTCTCAAACCGGGTGTCCCGCGGGTGCAGGGTCAGTTCCTACGAGTCACATTGGTCCCGTGGGAGGTGTTGGTGCCACCCACGGGGCCGTTCGGGGGCTGTTTCTAGTTCTCACCCCCTAAAGCCATGTTTTTAAGCCTAAGTCTAGAAATATGCAAATTATCGTCGTATTCTCAAACTGGGAGTCCCGCGGCTGCGGGGTCAGTAACTACGAGTTACATTGGTCCCGTGGGAGGTGTTGGTGCCACCCACGGGGCCTTTCGGGGGCTATTTCTAGTTCTCACCCCCTAACGTCATGTTTTTAAGCCTAAGTCTAGAAATATGAAAATTATCGTCGTATTCTCAAACTGGGAGTCCTGCGGCTGCGGGGTCAGTTCAGACGAGTTACGTTGGTCCCGTGGGAGGTGTTGGTGCCACCCACGGGGCCTTTCGGGGGTTGTTTCGAGTTTTCACCCTCTAACATCATGTTTTTAAGCTTAAGTCTAGAAATAAGCAAATTACCATCGTATTCTCAAACCGGGCGTCCCGCGGCTGCGGGGTCAGTTCCTACGAGTTACGTTGGTCCCGTGGGAGGTGTTGGTGCCACCCACGGGGCCGTTCGGCGGCTATTTCGAGTTTTCACCCTCTAATGCCATGGTTTTAAGCCTAAGTCTAGAAATATGCAAATTATCATCGTATTCTCAAACCGGGAGTCCCGCGGCTGCTGGGTCAGTTCCTACGAGTTACATTGGTCCCGTGGGAGGTGTTGGTGCCACCCACGGGGCCGTTAGAGGGCTGTTTCTAGTTTTCACCCTCTAACGTCATGTTTTTAAGCCTAAGTCTACAAATATAAAAATTACCGTCGTATTCTCAAACCGAGTGTCCCGCGGCTGTAGGGTCAGTTCCTACGAGTCACATTGGTCCCGTGGGAGGTGTTGGTGCCACCCACGGGGCCGTTAGAGGGTTGTTTCTAGTTTTCACCCTCTGTCATATTTTTAAGCATAAGTCTAGAAATATGCAAATTACCGTCGTATTCTCAATCCGGGTGTCCCGCGGCTGCAGGGTCAGTTCCTACGAGTTACATTGGTCCCGTGGGAGGTGTTGGTGCCACCCACGGGGACGTTCGGGGGCTGTTTCGAGTTTTCACCCTCTAACGCCATGTTTTGCTTAAGTGTAGAAATACGCGAATTACCATCGTATTCTCAAACCGAGAGACCCGCGACTGCGAGGTCAGTTCCTACGAGTTACGTTGGTCCCGTGGGAGGTGTTGGTGCCACCCACGGGGCCGTTCGGGGGCTGTTTCGAGTTTTCACTCTCTAACGTCATGTTTTTAAGCCTAAGTCTAGAAATAAGCAAATTACCGTTGTACTCTCAAACTTAGAGACCCGGGGCTGCGAGGTCAGTTCCTACGAGTTACGTTGGTCCCGTGGGAGGTGTTGGTGCCACCCACGGGGCCGTTCGGGGGCTGTTTCGAGTTTTCACCCTCTAACGTCATGTTTTTAAGCCTAAGTCTACAAATATAAAAATTACCGTCGTATTCTCAAACCGAGTGTCCCGCGGCTGTAGGGTCAGTTCCTACGAGTCACATTTGTCCCGTGGGAGGTGTTGGTGCCACCCACGGGGCCGTTCGGGGGCTGTTTCTAGTTCTCACCCCCTAAAGCCATGTTTTTAAGCCTAAGTCTAGAAATATGCAAATTATCGTCGTATTCTCAAACCGGGAGTTCCGTGGCTGCGGGGTCAGTAACTACGAGTTACGTTGGTCCCGTGGGAGGAGTTGGTGCCACCCACGGGGCCGTTCGGGCGCTGTTTCGAGTTTTCACCCTCTAACGTCATGTTTTTAAGCCTAAGTCCTGAAATATGCAAATTACCGTATTACTCTCAAATCGGGAGTCCCGTGATCGCGCGATCAGTTCCTACGAGTTACATTGGTCCCTTGTGAGGTGTTGGTGCCTCTCACGGGACCATACGGGGGTTGTTTCATGTTTTTACCCTCTAATGCCTTGTTTTTAAGCTTAAGTCCTCATATTTTCAAATTATCGTCGTATTCTCAAACCGGGAGTCCCGTGATCGCGCGATCGGTTCCTACGAGTTACATTGATCCCGTGCGAGGTATTGGTGCCTCTCACGGGACCGTACGGGGGCTGTTTCTAGTTTTTGCACTCTAAACCCAATTTTTAAGCCTAAGTCCTTATATATGCAAATTATCCTCGTACGATAATAGTTTTTATATGATCCACACAAGTAAAAGATACAGATTTGCAATGGAGATCGTTTAAGTCCACACAACGATAATAATGTTGATATTGAATACAATACCTGAGATAGCGAGAAACGAGGTTGATGAATCCAGATTTCCCATTTTCACTGCAAAATAAAGAATTAGCCAAATGTTCACATTCAGTAGCTAGATCCATGATTCAATGCTAAACAAAATAAAATAACAAACAAAGTGGCAAATATATCACAAGTGAAATGAAAATGAGAATGGAGACCTGATCTGATTGAGGCCAGCAACAGCAGAGCGTTGTTTATTAAGTTTGTCGGTATCAACAGAGCTCAAAGTGGCCATTGTAAACTAATACAAAGAGTGAAATGCGAAATGTAAAATGAGGCGTAGAGAGAGAATGTATTGCCAAATATGAAACTAGAAGAAAGCCGCAACCTTATATAACAACAGTTATATAACTGTTATGTAACGACAGTTACGACAGTTATATAACTGTTGTTATAACAGTTATATAACTGGTATAACAACAGTTATATAACTGTTGTTATACGACAGTTATATAACTGGTGTTATAACAGTTATATAACTGTTATAACAACAGTTATATAACTGTTATAACAACAGTATAACTGTTATAATAACATTAGAGGCCTTGATATAGCTAGCATGTTCCCAAATAAGGCCCAAATATAGCTAGCAATAGGACCTGTTACGAACAAGTGTTCAATATGCTCTTCTGATCTATAGCGGCATAAACATCTGGAGGTAATAGGAATACCTAACTTTTTCACATTTAGATCAATGGGGAGAGCATTGTTCAGAATTCTCCATGAGAAGGTGGATAAGTTTGGAGGGATATTAGGATCCCACATAAAAGATTGAGAGATAGAGATAAGCTTTGGAGATCTGACTATTTCATATGCAGACTTGAAAGAGAAATTCCCTAAAGCAGTTGGCTTCCATATATGGATGCCATTAAGAATCGTAGTATTTTCCTCACAAAAAGACCAAGCTTAAGAAGTTCTTCTAGCAGCCATTGAACCTGGAAAAATAGGCATGGAGGTGTACTTTTGATTCATGAAAGTAGACCACAAGGAACTACCTGATTTGAAAGACCATGCCAACTTAAGATTAGAGGCCTTGATAAGGCTGCTTAAATTCCTAATACCCAAACCACCTTCATTCTTTGGAGCACAAATTGAATCCCAGTTGATCCGATATTTTTTCCCATAGTTCTTATTAGACCCCCACAGAAAGTCACTAAGGACTTTATTCAGAACAAATATTGTCTTTTTATTAGGACTTAGAGCAAGAAAAGTATAAACTTGCATATATTGAAGCACTGACTTTAAGAGAGTAATTCTACCCCCTATAGAGAGAAATTTGGATTTCCAAATGTGAATTTTGAAGTTTATAGCTTGCACCAAACCATAAAATAACACTGCCTTCTTCCTACCTTTGAAAAGAGAACATCCCAAGTATTTAATACTGCCTTTTTCTTGTTTAATGCCTGTGAGATCCGCAACAGTTTTAATATGGCTCCTGTTTGCTTTATTCCCCATAATGAAGCTACTCTTTTTGCAATTAATTGAAAGACCTATCTTCCAAAATTTGGATTAATACTTTTAAGAGCTTCCAAATTTTCTATGTCATCAGGAATCCTTTCCATATCTTCATTCATCTGGTTAGTCAACCAGGCAAGGATATAGTTCAACACTTCAAATGACTCAGTAGAACCTGTAGTGACTAAATTTTAAAAATAAGAATTAAAAGTGTTAAAAATTCCTTCAGTTGACTCCTCTAAGCTGCCATCCTCATTTTTTATGCTATGAATCAATCATTTCCTTCTATGTTGATTCACCAATGAGTGATAGTATTTAGAGTTCCTATCTCCATCTTTGATCCACTGCCTTTTGAACTTTTGAAACCAGAATTGCTCCTCAAATGACAAGGCGACATTTAATATAGCCTTAACTTTGTTTAGCTCCACCAAAAGGCCCTGAGTTTTATTCTCTTCATAATGGATCTATGCTTTGAGAACCTTATCCTCCAGGTTAATACAGTTTTGAAAAATGTTTTTGAAATTTTCTTTGCTCCAATTCCTCAAAATCCCTTTAAGTTTTCTAAGTTTGAAAGCAAAGACATTTAAAGGTCATCCTGTAGAGAATGATTTCCAAATGTTACAAACCAATTGGTAGAAAGAATCAGCTGAGGTCCAAAAGTTTAGGAATTTAAAAGGTTTCTTGATAAAGTCTATAGAACTAGGAATAGAAATAAGAAGAGAACTATGGTCAGAGCAGGATCTATGAAGGTGTTTAAGATTAGAATTGAGGGAAAGAATAAGACCAAGACTCATTAATTAGACCTCTGTCTAGTCTCTGAATAACCAAAGAACCATTTGAAAGTCTTTACCAAGTGAATTTAGAGCTTGAAAATCCAAAATCCATAAGATTACTGGCTTAGATGCAATTATTAAAATCTGAAGATGCATCTAAGCAAATAGGCAATCCACTTGCCTTTTCTTTTGAGAATGGGGACGTTGCTTCTAAAGTGTGGGATAAAATGAATCAAGAGTATGGAATCAAGAGGGCTACTGGAGGTATTAGAAGTCAACTTTTCCAATGGTGGATACATGGCCCAAGACAGATCCAGTTACAAACAAGCTTATCCCATCTATAGTGTGTTGGAGTTTGTGGATGCACAGAAATAAAAGCAAGTATGAGGATTATTCAGCTAACGTTTGTTCAGTTTTGTATCACGTTCACCAATTGAAGAAAATTCAGACTTTCAATCAATGCAATCACCCCCAAATCAATAGGCTGCAAATTAAATGGATGAATCCTCTCACGGGACCGTACGGGGGCTGTTTCGTGTTTTCCCCCTCTAACGCCTAATTTTTAAGCTTAAGTCCTCATCTTTTCAAATTATCATCGTATTCTCAAACCGGGAGTCCCGTGATCGTGCGGTCAGTTTCTACGAGTTACATTGGTCCTATGAGAAGTGTTAGTGCCTCTCATGGGACCGTACGGGGGTTGTTTCGAGTTTTCACCCTCTAACGCCTTGTTTTCAAGCTTAAGTTCTCATATTTTCAAATTATCGCCGTATTCTCAAACCGGGAGTCCCGTGATTGAGCGGTCAGTTCCTACGTGTTACATTGGTCCCACGAGAGGTGTTGGTGCCTCTCACGGGACCGTACGGGGGCTGTTTCGAGTTTTACCCTCTAACACCTTATTTTCTAGCTTAAGTCCTCATATTTTCAAATTATTGTCGTATTCTCCAATCGGGAGTCCCGTTATCGCGCGGTCAGTTCCTACGTGTTATATTGGTCCCGTGAGAGGTGTTGGTTCCTCTCACGGGACCGTATAGGGGTTGTTTCGTGTTTTCCCCCTCTAACGCCTTATTTTTAAGCTTAAGTCCTCATATTTTCAAATTATCGTCGTATTCTCAAACCGGGAGTCCCGTGATCGTGCAGTCAGTTTCTACGAGTTACATTGGTCCCGTGAGAAGTGTTAGTGCCTCTCATGGGACCGTACGGGGGCTGTTTTGAGTTTTCACCCTCTAACGCCTTGTTTTCAAACTTAAGTTCTCATAATTTCAAATTATCGCCGTATTCTCAAACCGGGAGTCCCGTGACTGCGCGGTCAGTTCCTACGTGTTACATTGGTCCCACGAGAGGTGTGAGTGCCTCTCATGGGACCGTACGGGGGTTGTTTCGAATTTTCACCCTCTAACGCCTTGTTTTCAAGCTTAAATCCTTGTATTTTCAAATTATCATCGTATTCTCAAACCGGGAGTCCCGTTATCACGCGGTCAGTTCCTACGTGTTATATTGATCCCGTGAGAGGTGTTTGTTCCTCTCACGGGACCGTACGGGGGCTGTTTCGTGTTTTCTCCCTCTAACGCCTTATTTTTAAGCTTAAGTCTTCATCTTTTCAAATTATCGTCGTATTCTCAAACCGAGAGTCCCGTGATCGTGCGGTCAGTTTCTACGAGTTGCATTGGTCCCGTGAGAAGTGTTAGTGCCTCTCATGGGACCGTACGGGGGCTGTTTCGAGTTTTCACCCTCTAACGCCTTGTTTTCAAGCTTAAGTTCTCATATTTTCAAATTATCGCCGTATTCTCAAACCGGGAGTCCCGTGACTGCGCGGTCAGTTCCTACATGTTACATTGGTCCCACGAGAGGTGTGAGTGCCTCTCATGGGACCGTACGGGGGCTGTTTCGAGTTTTCACCCTCTAACGCCTTGTTTTCAAGCTTAAGTCCTCGTATTTTCAAATTATCATCGTATTCTCAAACCGGGAGTCCCGTTATCGCGCGGTCAGTTCCTACGTGTTATATTGATCCCGTGAGAGGTGTTGGTTCCTCTCACGGGACCGTACGGGGGCTGTTTCGTGTTTTCCCCCTCTAACGCCTTATTTTTAAGCTTAAGTCTTCATTTTTTCAAATTATCGTCGTATTCTCAAACCGGGAGTCCCGTGATCGTGCGGTCAGTTTCTAAGAGTTACATTGGTCCCGTGAGAAGTGTTAGTGCCTCTCATGGGACCGTACGGGGGCTGTTTTGAGTTTTCACCCTCTAACGCCTTGTTTTCAAACTTAAGTTCTCATATTTTCAAATTATCGTCGTATTCTCAAACCGGGAGTCCCGTGACTACGCGGTCAGTTCCTACGTGTTACATTGGTCCCACGAGAGGTGTGAGTGCCTCTCATGGGACCGTACGGGGGCTGTTTCGAGTTTTCACCCTCTAACGCCTTGTTTTCAAGCTTAAGTCCTCGTATTTTCAAATTATCATCGTATTCTCAAACCGGGAGTCCCGTTATCGCGCGGTCAGTTCCTACGTGTTATATTGATCCCGTGAGAGGTGTTGGTTCCTCTCACGGGACCGTACGGGGGCTGTTTCGTGTTTTCCCCCTCTAACGCCTTATTTTTAAGCTTAAGTCTTCATCTTTTCAAATTATCGTCGTATTCTCAAACCGGGAGTCCCGTGATCGTGCGGTCAGTTTCTACGAGTTACATTGGTCCCGTGAGAAGTGTTAGTGCCTCTCATGGGACCGTACGGGGGCTGTTTCGAGTTTTCACCCTCTAACGCCTTGTTTTCAAGCTTAAGTTCTCATATTTTCAAATTATCGCCGTATTCTCAAACCGGGAGTCCCGTGACTGCGCGGTCAGTTCCTACGTGTTACATTGGTCCCACGAGAGGTGTGAGTGCCTCTCATGGGACCGTACGGGGGCTGTTTCGAGTTTTCACCCTCTAACGCCTTGTTTTCAAGCTTAAGTCCTCGTATTTTCAAATTATCATCGTATTCTCAAACTGGGAGTCTCGTTATCGCGCGGTCAGTTCCTACGTGTTATATTGGTCCCGTGAGAGGTGTTGGTTCCTCTCACGGGACCGTACGGGGGCTGTTTCGTGTTTTCCCCCTCTAACACCTTATTTTTAAGCTTAAGTCTTCATCTTTTCAAATTATCGTCGTATTCTCAAACCGGGAGTCCCGTGATCGTGTGGTCAGTTCCTACGAGTTACATTGGTCCCGTGAGAAGTGTTAGTGCCTCTCACGGGACCTTACGCGGGTTGTTTCGAGTTTTCACCCTCTAACGCCTTGTTTTCAAGCTTAAGTCCTAATATTTTCAAATTATCTTCGTATTCTCACACTGGGAGTCCCGTGATCGCTTGATCAGTTCCTAAGTGTTACATTGGTCCGTACGTGTTACATCAGTTCCTACGTCTAGACATTAGCAAGTTATCGTCGTATTCTGAAACCGGGAGTCTAAAATATTTTCAACATATTATCCAACAATCAAACCAATAATTATCCCGTATTCCTTCTAATTATCCCGTACTCCTTCTAACATACTATCCAACAACAAGCCAACAACCAATAATTATCCAACAACCAAACCAAACAAAACCAATAATTATCCCGTACTCCTTCTATCATCTAAAAGATTTAATAGATAATGTATATCAATTATATAACTACTTTAGTTAAAGTAAAGAGTACCTGGTGTGTAATGAAGAACTGGTATGTAATGAAGAACTGGTATCTAATTGGTTAGATCTGCAATACGTAAACAATGTGTTATGAAGAACGGGTATGTAAAATTAAAGAAAGTACCTCACAAAATCACTGAAGAATTAGATCTGTTGCCTATAATATGTCGTAGATTTACCTATGACGCAGATTTATTCCCCCATTTTAACACCGTAATTCGAACGAACGTGAGCAACCTGCTGCCTATAATATGTAAAGAAAAGTGCACAAAGGTAAAGGAGAACAAAAATCTATAATATCAACCCGGTGCCTATAATATCAATGTAGTTGTGATTATTACGCCGCCATTTTAAGGTTTTAAAATACATATCCAATCAAGTTGATCACAACAAATCTCAAACTAAAACAGAACTGTATGAAATCAACAGAATTATGGCATACATGTCAAGTTAAAATATGAATGAACGGAATCAAGTTGTATTTGTTCCATGTCAAGTTGTAGCCTCCTAATATCTTGACGTAAACGTCAAAAAATGCACATTAATCGAAAGATATGTGATATACTTTTTCATAGGCAAATCAAGAGCACACCCAACAAATTTAATAACATGTACATTTATCGACACTAGTATCAATTCAATAAATTCAACATAGTATCCAACAACCAAGCCAACAATATCTCACTATAGTAATGTGCACACGTGTTTGCGACTCGTATGTTATAAAAAATCATTTAATTATATTTTGTCAAAAAAAAAACAAGACAAGCATATTTTGTCAAAAAAAATACACACATATACAATCTAGGGTTTATTGACATAATTTATACATACACACACATACAATCTAGGGTTTACTTAAACCCTAATATTTTTTTGACATAAATCTATGCATACATATAACCCACAACAAGGCGGTTATAATTTTTTTTACTTATTATAAATCCATTTAATTATATTTTGTCAAAAAAATACACACATACAATCTAGGATTTATTGACATAATCTATACACACAGACACATACACACACATAATGTCTAGCGTTTTGAATACTATTTTGTAAAAAAAAAAAACACACATACAATCTAGGGTTTATTGTCGTAATCTATACATACACACACACACACACACATACACACACATATACACACAAATAGCTGCCACACAAACACACAAATATACATACACACACACACACATACGCACATAGCTGCCACAAATCAAAACAAATCGAAATGCACACACATATACACATACCTTTCACGAATCTTAGATGAAATCAACAAAAAACCCAAATAGCCGAAATCCCAAATCGCCCAAATCGTCCAAAGCTAAATCGCGAATGGCAGAAACAAAAGTAAGCTAAATCGCGAATGGTTCCCAAATCGTTATTTAATATGTTGACCTGGTCACGGCCTAGAGCCGTGACCCAACCTCCGCGACCAATAAGTTATCCCCCATGACCACTGGTCACGGATCTAGGCCGTGACCCACCATGCGCGACCAACAGCAGTCCCACCATGCGCGACCAACAGCCCTTCGAATGAGGTATGGTCACGGCCCCAAGCCGTGACCCACTTCAAAATTTGGTTTCGGCCCCCAGCCGTGACCCCATTTGCGCGACCATTTTTTTTCCCTGGAAGTGGTCATGGTCCAAGTCCGTGACCCATCCGCGACCAAGCTTGGAGGGAATTTTGGCGCGAATTTGGCGCCAAGATGGTCACGCCCTGGTCAGGGACTTGGGCCGTGACCCACAGTGGTCAGGGACTTGGGCCGTGACCACTTCCAGAGCATCCATAACTCAGTGTGGTAATGAGTATGGTCACGCCAAAAAATGATATGGTCACGGCCCAAGTCCGCGACCAGCTGGTCGCGGACTTGGGCCGGGACCATCTGGGCGTGACCATTCGCAGGATTTGGTGTAGTGTACCCATGACTTCTTACCCCCCGAAAATAATAATGCATATCACATAATAATCACCATGGACGACTATGACCTGGGGAATATCCACACATTGTTCATCGAGCCAGGGTGCTCACCCTCATCGCGCAACTTCCCACTGATAGCAAGGAGGGGGTATGCTTCACTTATATATATATATATATATATATATATATATATATATATATATATATATATATATATCATCACATAAGATATACATACATCATCACATCATATAAAGATATACCATCATATAAGGTATACCTGTCACATTGTTTATACATTCGTAGCACGCTCTTAGGCGTAGTTGAATTAATATTATTATTTAGTATATTTCTCTCTCCTGATATACTAATCGTCAATTCTCACACATCTTCCCCACTTAGTATACACTATACTATTTCTCACTTGAAGTTTTCGCATCACTTCTCATTATGAATTGTCTCTCAATTCTATTTATGTTAAGGATATTCTCTATCCTAATGCACCTCGATTATCATTTCTCATTGTGTGAGACATCTCCCAAATTAATCATCATTAAGGATATTTCTATATCCGTCATTTAATTAGCATTTATATTCTCAATCCGAAATATGGTTCAATTAATCATGTGAACCTTTAAAGTTATCCCATTTGGGATTTGATTCTAAAATCCAATATCACTAAGCGCGTTCTCACTCTTTCAAGTATTTTCATAATTATTTCCAAATAGAAATCCTAATGGTAGTGGGCTTCCCCACTTAGTATATATATACGATATTCTCTAATCAGTATTCACTCACATTAAATCAATATGACTCCAATCATCTATCATAAGGGAAACTCCCTAAAATCTCCAAAACATACTTCATATGATTCCTATAGAGGTTCCCAATTGATAACCTCGAGCGAAAAGGAATGAAATTCTCCCTAGAAAACATCTCCAAAAATTCCCCTATTTCCGAATTGATTCGGCCCCAACAGCGAATCGATTCGGCCTTTCCGAATCGATTCGGTCCAATGGACCTGAGAGTCTGTTGCATACCGAATCGATTCGTAAGGGGCGAATCGATTCGGTCCTAAAGACCTGTAGGTTCTGCAACAGACCGAATCGATTCGGAAGGGGCGAATCGATTCGGTAAGCTCAGCAAGCTACGAAATGGGCTATTTTCCTCAAACCCAAAATTCCCCAAAATCAATTATATCATCATCCAACCATTTCTCTCCAACCCAACCACATATATAACATTAATTTTCATCCAAAAACACATTTAAACTAATTTTTACCCTCAAATCCATTTATACACTACAATTCTAAGGTTTTACCAAAAAGTTAGATTTTAACAAACTAAGCCTAAAACCCATAAATTTAATCCACAAATCATGAAATAAATGGTACACAACAGTTATTTAGTAAGCTTAATCACTTGCCTCAACTTCGTAGGGTCTGATTCCTCCTCGAAGTCACGGATTGGCCGGAAATCTCACTTTCTCTCTCTTTTTCTTCTTCTTCTTCTCTTCTTCTTTCTTTCTTTCTATTTCTCTTTCTCTCTAAGGAGAATTATTTCTCTCGTAGGCTTAATAAGCCTTATCTCCCAAGATACACAACTTTAAATGATAATACACACTTTAATTCGAGCCAAACGAACTTAAAATATTTCAGAACCTAAATAGACCCCAAGTACAATCACTTTGACTTTCTCAACCCTTCCAGAAACAACTACACCCTCAGAATTGCCATTCGAAACACTTTCTAACGACTTCAAATTTTGACCTCAATTGCCAATTTTAATTATTCTCCAATAAAATAATATTTATTCCTCCCAAAATAAATAAATTATCGTCTCTAAAGTCTCGGGTTGTTACAAACCATAAAGGTATATTAGTCATATGTCAAGGCAGTCCAAGGGCAAAAATGAGATAATACAATCAGGGATACATGCGTAAATAAGGAAAAAATAACAAGGGTATAATGGTCAAATTGTAAGAGACATCATAATACCCAAAGACAGTCATCCAACACACGTTACCAGATAGTGTGAACACAAAAACCAACGGCTCAATAAAATGAGTCAACAAGACCCACTCAACTGATTTGAGAAGCACTGTCTTGTTAATGTTGTGTTGAAAGATGTTAATTAAACAATAAATATGTTACATTAAAAAGTTTAATTTTAGCACATCAAAAAAATATAAATATCATAAGAATTAATTAAAAATTCTGAAAAGAAACTAAAAACTCATAATTAATAATATAAAAATTATTTAAGATAAAAACACATAACTTTACCAAAATTAATTTTTATATTAAATCAACATAAGAAAAAACATGATTTAAAGTATATAAAATAGATTTTAATCAAACAAAAATGAAGAAGCATATAACAAAAATATTTGTCTCAAAATTTAGCCACCATAGAAGAATGAGATTTTCAATCTCCCCCTTTGGCCAATTTTGAGACAAACTAAACTGAGACTCAAAGAAGAGAAATAACACAAATTACATAACTTAACTATACACATGAGTCCTAAAAAATAAAAGATCACATGACTCAACTAACAATAAGAGTCCTAACAAAATAGAAAGAGTACATAACTCAACTAACAACATGGAATCCCAAAAGAAATATGAGAGTACATAACTCAACTAACAACAAGGATACAATACAACAAAAGTGTCTCAAATTCTCCCCATGTTTGTCTTAATGGGACAAAGGGTAGGGAAGAATCCCACAAAATAAAGTTAGTACAACAAAATGAAGTAACTAAAAGGTACTAACAAACTAGCTAAGGGGTGTTCGCAGTCCAGTCCGGTCCGATTTTGGGGTGTTTTTGGGACCGGACCGCATTAATCGGTCCTAGAAAATTATGGACCGAGACCGGACCGGAATAATCATTTTCGATCCTATTTAGTTTTCATGCTGTCCATGTTCGGTCTCGGTCCTATTTGGTCCATAACCATATAAAACAACACATTTTTTTTATTAAAGACAACTCGATTTTTTAAATTAAATACTTCACATTTTTTAAAACCAACATTTCTCTTTTAAAAAAATAGCACTTGTAAAAGAAAACATCACACTATTAAAAAACAACACTTCTTTAAAAAAAATATCATGTTTAATATTACAAATTCAAGTTTAGATGGTATGAAAACAAAATAAACATTATAAACTAAACTCTGTAAACTAGGTCCAAACTAATACACCCTTGTTTGGAGAGAAGACAGAGCGAACTAACAGATAAACTAGGTCCAAATTAGACCGTCCAATACACTCTGTAAACTATGTAAAACATCCTTTATTATCCGGATAATAAAGGATCCAAATCCAAGTTTAGATCCCAACAGATAAATTGGCCATTAAAACCCTAAAATAGGTCCAATACACCCTTTCTTCATTTACGATTTGATTTCCTTCTAATGAATAATAAATGGACAGTCCGTCATGGACTACTTATCTGTCAAAGTTCATTTCTAATGCACCCTAAAATTATGGACAACTTATCTGCAAAAGTTCATTTCTAGTGCAATGATAATCAATAAAGAATAATGAATGGAACCTTGTTTGGAGAATTGGTCAACCAATGAATGATAATAAATAAACAATAACAGAGATGATAAGAGTTAACAATCGAACCTTATTTGGAGATAAAACAAAGATGAAACAAGTGCATCGTTGTGTGTGTGAGTTGTTACCAAACAAGTCCTCGAGCATGGGAAGGGACCTCAGGGAGCTTTGGAGATGAACCTTGAGAAGGGACGAGAAAATGAAGAGAGCTCGAGCTTGAGAGAGAAGTGTGGTCGTAGCTTAGAGAGAGAAGAGAAAATAAAGATTGGATTTAGGGTTATGTTTTTGTGGCCCGCAAAACAAGTGCATCAACGTCCGTGTGAGTTAACTTATGTTACCAACTTAAAAAAAAACTTTTTTATATATATATATATATATATATATATATATATATATATATAGGAAGAGGATCACAAGTGGACCAAAAGAATGGACTTTTTAATGGACTTAACAAAAAAGACTAATAACCCACTAATTTTAATTCCTTGGTGTAATGGGTCCGCGCCAGCGGCACCCAATATTAGTGGGTTATTAGTCTTTTTTGTTAAGTCCATTAAAAAGTCCATTCTTTTGGTCCACTTGTGAACCTCTCCCTATATATATATAAAAAAATAAAAGCGATCCGGTTCGATCCAAAACCGATTTTTATGACCCGAGACCGAGATCGAACTGAATTATGTGGTCCTATATATTTTTAGACCGAATTAAAATCGAATTAAAAAAATCACAAAAGTGGGTTCGGTCCGGTTATGTTTTTTTGGTCCATTCGGTCTATTCGGGTTCGTGCACACCCCTAAACTAACTAAGACAAATTAGTTTGGAATAATGGTACAATCCATTTGACAACCTAAATTATCTTTCTTAATCCACTTAGATTTAACATTAGGAGAAACAATCTTAAAAGGGGAACGACCAAATTTAAGTTGGGAACGATTCGCAACAAAATCAGGTTTTAAAAGGATCCTGGGCATATCAACATCACTTTGTTGTCTACTCAAACGCTTATAGCAGAATTGTCCCAAATGACCCGTTTTAAGACAAAAATTGCATTTATACACATGCCTATAATTGGATTTAGCATTAGCGGAAAAGTTTACATGTTTTAACATTTTCAAATTTTCTGGTTGAAATTCTAGTTAAATTCAATCGCTTAAAACAAAATTGTTCTAAATGTACAGATTTTAAACCAAAATTACAATGGAATATCTTTGTTTCAGCACATTTGCCATTATCACACTTAGTGGGGAGTTTTTCATGATCAAAATTTATGTTTGTATTTAACTTTTTATGACAAAACTTCTCTAAATGTCCCTTTTTAGAATAAAAACAACGTTGAAAAACAGGTTTAATAGCATGTTTATTTCTAACATTTTCAGTTTTTCTAAATTTGCCTACATTTGCTTTATTCTGTCCTAATCTTTTAAAGCAGAATTTTCCTAAATGTCCAGTTTTAAAACAAAAATCAAATTTAAGAACAGGCTTGGCAGTTTTAAAATTTCCAACATTTTGAATTTGCCTAAATCAGATTTATTTTGTCCTAATTTCTTAAAATAATTTTTTTCTAAATGTCTAGATTTATGACAAAAACTACATAAAAATACCGGTTTAACAAATGCGGTATCACAATCCTCAATTTCAGCATGTTTAATACTCATTTTAATATCACTAAACTCGGGACATTTTTTACTACAACGAACGAAATTAGTTTCATCAAAAGTTTCACCATTAAACACAATAGCTTTCAAAGGAACAAATTCGTCTACATATTTATTTATGGATTCAACAATTAAATCAGAATTTGAAAAACCACCTACCTTTTTCAAAGCTACCTTAAGATATTTTTTACATTCATTATATTTATTCAAAATAACCTTAAGTTGGCATTGAGATTCATCAAATTTATTTAGGGCATCCATATGTTGACTTTCAAGTAAGTGATTAGTTTCCGCCGACAAACAAATCTTTTTCTCAAGTAAAGAAATGTACGATTCTAGTTCATCAACACGAAAAACAGATTCTTCACTTATTGATTTGATATGATTATTTAAAGCATCATTTTTAGCCAATAACCTAGAATTTACTTCGCCCAAGTGTGTGCTATCATCAAGTGTGCAATTATCAACAGAATTATAACACACCCTTCTAAAATGGTAGAATCCTCTAATTAATAAGATTCATCTACATCACCACAAATATTTCCAATATTAAACAAAGAAGATGTGATAGTAGTGTGATTTTGGGCCGAAAATATATGCGACAATAGTGAAGAAGATTTTGAAATGTCCCAAGCCTCTAAAGATGTGGTACAAGCTGAAAATCCTTTAAGTTCGGTTCCACCCATCCCTTGCCCAATGAAATTTCTGCTTTTAGTGTTTTATTATGAATAAAACTTTTCATCATTAGAATATCCATAAAGGGGTTTTCTAATAGAAAAAACAACACCACTAATTTGTTTTCCCATATATAAAAAATACATTTCAAAATATAGAAACAAAAGATTTTAAAAAGAGTTGAGGATCTTTGGGGAATAAAAACTTTTATAAAGTGATTCATGAAGCTCTGATACCACTTGTAAGGACCTAACGACACTTGAAAAGACCTAAGGTCACGGTAACGTGTATTAGGTAATTAAAAACTCTTTTAACTCTTTGATATAAAACCTATGTAGTTTATAAATTGAAAACACGCATGCACTCTAGTAAGAAAAGGTGGTGATGCTTTTTTTAAAAATACCCTTTAAGAATGAGATGAGGGAAAGTGGAAAGAACACAATATTTGTTCCCGAGGAAACCATTAAAATGGAAAACTCCGTGTCCTTTAGTCCCAGGACAACTCACACGCTAAAGTCCACTAATACTAATGTTTAAGTACCGATTACAGCAATAGAAGTGTAAATGAAATAGTTTGGACAATACAAAACCAGTACACCAAGGCATAAACTAAACAACCCTACAACTGAATCTACTAAACAACCAGGGTAGTGACAACTTGGAACACACACACAACTACACACTCAAGTACTCTAATACCAATGTTTGAATAAAGATTACAACAACACCAATGTAAATGAAATAGTTTGCCCAATACAAACTAGTACACTATGCACAAACTAAACAACCCCACGGTACTGAATCTTATCAAATAACCAAGGTAGTGAAAGCTTGAAACACACACACAACTACACACTCAACAAGAGTACCAGTACTGATGTACACAACACACAAGAAATATAATAGGATGATATTGAATTAATCAGTACACAAAAGAATGAATAATTATCAAGTCATAAGACACTTACAAGGTCTTCCCTAATAATTCATATTCAAGTAAAGATTATCCCTAAAAACAATTCAGTTGATGTAATGTCACACCCCGCTAAATTCTGGCATCGACCGCCACTAAAACTAAGCCAGGCGTGAGTCAATAAAATACCATTCCTCGCATGAGATATATATTAGACATAAATAAATCAATCCTCAAGATAAATAATTGAATCAAACTCAATTGATAACAACTAAAAGATAAAAGATCAATCACATGCTAAACTCCAAATAACAACTAATCTCCAATAATATAAAAGTCAATAAAACCCGTACAACTTTGGAACCGAATGGTCCAATCAAAATCACAAATTGTGTCTCAAAGTACATACGAAGGAATGAAAAACTAAACTAAATCCATCAAAAGCAACTATAGAGCATCTAAATTTCCACAGTTTTAAGTATATCAAATCCAATAATTCTTACATTTCCAAAAATAAGGATTACAAAAATGTTTCTCTCAAAATACACAAATCTCCAATTATAATTACACCACCAATTATACAACAAAATAAATCTTCCGATCCACACTCTAAAATAATTCTCCAAAATAGCCAATAGCGTCCTAATCCAAGCTAACCTGCCACTAAAAGAAAATACGGGAAAGTACACAACATGATAGGAATATATGCTCAAAAATAATTAGAACAGTGAATAAATCGCAACAATACGAATCGCATATACAAATCAAATATTATACTCGAGCATTATACTAATATTAATTTCTCAACAACACATCAATGAGTCACCAGGCCTCACATCACCTCCCCCAGGCATCTCAAAGCCATATACCGGTTCGTGGGACTATTGGCGGGTGCCCATTCTCCGTGTCATATTAAAATTTCATGACACGATGCTCAAATCATAATATAATATATCACAATGTATCAATATCAAGATTCTAGCAATTTTCAGATTCCAAATGAATATCATAATTCAATATGAGTTCCAACAATTTTCAGATTCCAAATGAATATCATAATTCTATATGAGTTCAAATAACACATGAACAAACGAAATACTCTTGAGAGAAGTTAAGAGAATATTGTGTAAGTCCCGTACCTCAAAATCATCGCATTAATCATCACATAAAATCAACCTCAAAATTTGATCGCACCATCACGTTCCTCTTACGAAAATAATCAAATCATGTTCTAGCCCCAACACGAGATAACCCCAAATAGTCCAATTTTAAAAACTCAGAAACATTAGATCCAAAAATTATTCTAATCGCCAATCTGACTTCAGATTTGGATTATACACGAAAAATTGAGTCAGTTATGTGTTTTGAATTTTTCTCAAATCTCATCCGAATGCACTCAAAAAGAAGATCTAAACATTCCAAATTCGCTCTTCTCATTCCACTCGTTTTTCCCTCTTTGGATTTCGTTTTGGCGTCTCTTTTCCATCTCCCTTTTCTTATAATCACCAATAATATTCCTTATATACCCCCTCTCTCAAAGCCTAGCTTGGATCCTAAGCTAACACATATTACCATAATGCCCTTTAATTTAAAATTGTCTAGTTTATATATTTAAACCATTATAAAATGTCCAAAAACAATTTAAATTTAAATGTTTGATTCGATTTCAAAACCAAAATAAATTATATTATTCCGGATTAATAAAATAATAATATTAATGAAATCTTGTATAATATTCATAATAAACCCTCAAAATAACGGGGTATGACAATGTCCACAAACAAATTAGGAAATAAATTTTCATAAATTATGTCACACTAACTGAAATAAAAAAAAATAACTTAACACCTAATAGAATATGAATAAATTTAAAGAGGTATTATTTTAAATTATTGACTCCAAGAAAAATGAGCAAAAGATAAAACGTGTAGAACTTAGCTCATATAAATTAGGGCTGGTAAACAAAATAACAGAATAATAAAGAAATAATTTTAAATCTCACCCACTTGTTAAATCTAATTAAATAAAATGAAAACACGAAAAATGTTCAACTTAGAATATATAAACAATTAGGAGCAAAAATCAGATTATCCTTAATCTCAAATAAAAGCAATTTAAATCAGATTTGAGATAACATATATTATAATCATAAATAAAAAAATTATGTGACAAAAAAACTTAATCCAACACAGTTTTTATGGTTACAAAAATTAATTCGTGATTTAAAATACACTATGTGTGAGACACACTAAATCAGGTGTAATAAAAATCTCAACAACAAGCACAAGGAAATCCAGACTTAGATGCAAGTTGAGATTAGATAAACTAATAGCTAAATATGGGTATACATGTATATAACATCAGATTCGTACAAATTCAGTCCCAACAATAAAAAATTAAGTTCTAACATATCTAAAACATGCAGACAAGATCTATATATATAAAACAAATATTTGTTAAAGAAAAATTAACAGCCGATTCTGGTTCAAAAAATTGTTTAATCAGAAGAATCTAGGTTCTGTTTCAATTGATCCAGAAATAGTTAAATTTATATATATATATATATATATATATATATATATATAGAGAGAGAGAGAGAGAGAGAGAGAGAGAGAGAGGGTAAAAGGGATCTTATAAAGAAAACAAGTAAATGTTTGAAGGTTCATGAAATCGAGGACACCAACAAGCAATAGTCCAGGGAGCTCTCAACAGATAAAAAAATGACAATGGACGGTAAGATGTGAGCTCCAAAAATTATGAACCGAAGGTCACAACAGCAAGCCACGATCCAATCTCCAAAAACCTCAAAAAGTTCTCCAAACCAAATCTCCACCAAAACCCCATATCCTCATAAAAGTGGAACTCAAAACCCTCAATGTTTACACGGTTTATACGGATAAAAAATGGGTTTATGAACTCTCAAATAAACAACCTAAGATTAATAGCCAAAATCGTGAGAAAAAAATAGAGAAAATGTTGGCAGCGTATCTAGAAAGAGGGATAGATGAAACGAAAACCCTAATCATAAAAAAAAACCTGTAGATTATAAATCCCCAAGAAAAGACTCTTGTACATTCGTAATAACCAAGAACCATAAAGGTATACTAGTCATATGCCAAGGCAGTCAGAGGGCAAAAATGAGATAATACAATCAGGGATACATGCTTAAATAAGGAACAAAATAACAAGGGCATAATGGTAAAACTGTAAGAGACATCACAATACCCAAACACAGTCATCCAACACACGTTACCAGATAGTGTGCACACAAAAACCAACGGCTCAAAAAAATGAGTCAACAAGACCCACTCAACTGATTTGAAAAGCACTGCCATGTTAATGTTGTGTTAAAAAATGTTAATTAAATAATAAATATGTTTAATTAAAAAGTTTAATTTAACACATAAAAAATATAAATATCATAAGAATTAATTAAAGATTTAGAAAATAAAATAAAAATTCATAATATAAAAATTATTTAAGATAAAAACACCTAACTTTACCAAAAATAATTTTTATATTAAATCAATATAAGAAAAAACATGATTTAAAGTATCTAAAAATATATTTTAATCAAACAAAAATGTAGAAGCATATAAGAAAAATATTTGTCTCAAAATTGAGCCAATATAGAAGAATGAGATTTTCAATGTCAGTAACTAAATGGAATAAAAACATGTGAGATACACTGCCATATACATACACATGATCAAGGGGAAATTTCCTCCCATGTATACAGATATATGGGACTATAGGTATATATATAAAGTACATATATAAAGCTAAGTTTGTAAGAAAATAGAAGAGATAGTTGAAAACTTGTTTACAGGGAGGTTTTGAGATCTTGGGTTTTATATTTTTCATCTCTAAGAACTCCCTATATATAGCCATTTCGGGTAGCGGCGTGGCTTTTGAGATAAGAGGCTGACAAGGCTTATCTTAAATATTTTTTTTTCATTTTCTACCTAAAAAACTTTATTTAGAGTTTGACCCTCTAAGTTTTCAAAGTGTCATTTAAAAATGTTTTGCTCCTAACTTGAGTTAGATTGACACATGAAATGACATTTGGATTGTGACGTAAAAATGGTTCCAATGTAAATTTCTAGTGATCTAAAATACTCGTGACATTTAATACGTGTAATAATATATATATATATATATATATATATATATATATTAGTGTAAATTAAATATGATAATAAAATAAAATTTTATTTTTATTTTACTTATGATATTCTAGTTTTCTATAATAATAATAAAATGATTCGAGTATTAATACTATTTATTTAAATATTCAATTAAAAATAAAATGTAGGTCATTACATGATCAGTGTCAGTCAGGCATAACAGTAAGGAGGGAGAGATGGTCGGTGATAACATTTTCACAACCTTTTGTGTCGTGTATTTCAAGATTAAACTCTTGAAGCAAGAGAATCCACCATATCAACCATGGTTTTGAATCCTTCTTCGGAAGTACGTGCCTTAGGGCGTCATGGTCAGTCTAAACAATGATGAGGGAATCAATGAAATATGACCAAAACTTCTCAAGATCAAATATTACTGCTAACAACTCCTTTCGGTGGTCGTGTAATTAAGTTAAGAATCATAGAGGGTTTTACTAACATTATATATGATATGGGGGCGCTTGTCAACTCTCTGAACAAGCTCGATACTAAGTGAAAAATCAGATACATCACATATGATCTCAAATGGGAGAGACCAATTGGGAGGCTGAAGGATATGAGCGAAAGTGAGCTAGGCTTTAAGGCACTCAAAAGATGAGACATTCATGTCGTCAAATACAGATGGGACATATTTAGATAAAATGTTTATCAAAGGTTAGGCGATTTTAGAAAAAGCCCTTATGAAATGTTGGTATAAGCCCGCATGTATTTAGAAGGAGTGGATTTCCTTAACAGACTTAGAAATGGAAAACGTAAAAATCAAGTCTATTTTCACTTTATCTACCTCAATACCGGTACTATAGATAACGTGACCAAAATAATATCATTTTTCCTATAAAATGACATTTCTTGCAATTAAGGACCAAGAAAATGACAGTTCTTTGCTTTACATCATTGGAGGACTATTGATAAAAAGAAGATCCAAAGACGGAGAAATCATCCATAAAGACTTTGAGAAAATGCTCTATCATGGCACTGGAGATAGTTTTCATACATCTTTGAAATGGTGCAAGTGCATTGCAAAGGATAATGGTTATGCAAGATTACACAAAGGTGATAAAGGGAAATGTAAAGGTAGTATTCTCTTATTCTTCAAGGGAAATGGGGATTTGGTTTTACCTTGAATATCTGTCAAGGAAACATTAGTAAGTATGAATTTCAAACTATTCAAACATGTGTTCAATGAATGGTAGAGGGAAATGGACCTTTCGAGTGACACCATTGATCTTTCTATAATCAATAAAAATATGCCAGCTGGTTTGCATACGGGTTGGCACAAGCTCATTGTTACTATTTTGACGACGATAACGCCAGACTTTTTAGGCACAACATGAATGGGATTAACCCATTTGGCTACCTAAGATGTGGTAAATGATACCGGTATCAAGAGATTTTAAAATTTTAGCGCTCACGACTTCTTTCATCACAAGATTGAGTCAATATTGGAGCTTATGAGAAGTCTTGGCATTTTGTTCCAAATGAATGCGACGATTACAAACATTGGGGTTCATGCTGTGAATGTAGGAAATGGTCCACCCTATAGCAATACTATGTTTAGTGAGAATGTGGACCAATTGCTCTTTTTGAGTCGGGGTTTAAGTCTAAAGCAATTATAATGGGGTGATGTTTGTTTGGGCCTAAGAAAGTATATTTCAACTCAAAGGACAATGGATTAAGCTATAAACTGGGTGGGGGATTAGGAGAGGCATCAGACTCTGACGTAGACACAGAGTCCGTGAAAATATTGGGGTATGAGTTAACAGGGAAGAGGTTTGACGTAGAGGGTATCAAACTAAGTGGCCTAATTAGTAGTGTCCATCAATGGTGTAGAATCTAACAAGGCATTTAGTTCAAAGATGGAGGAATAAAAATCAAAGTCAGACTCAAATTCAGCTAAACATTATTGGATATGATCTTTATGGTATTTTTTATTTAACATCTCTTAGACTAGCGAGTCAATAACATACACATACTTAATGGATTCAATATCGGCCTTTTGTTGCATAGGGTGGAAAATATTAACTTCAAAGGACATATTGCCAAAAGAAAGATTCATTGACCCATCTCGAAAGTTGATGATTTCATTACTTGTGGCCAAGAAGGGGTGACTCTATATGATAGGAATATTGGTTGGGTTGGGTGCGGGAGTGTCCAAAATGATGAAATCCAAAGGGTAGTAAAAGTCATACACTTTCAACAAAACTTTTTCAACTATTCTCTTAGTCACTTTCACAAAACGATCGTCTAGTTGAAGAGTAACCCATATAGATTTCATGTTTCGTAAACTTAGCTAAAGATAGATGGAGTAAGGCAACAAATTAACACAAGCACTGAAATTAAGTAAAGCCCTAGAGGTTAACTTATCTCCTAACATCCAAGAGACAGTGGAACGACCAGTGTCTTTATACTTTAAAACACCATTCTCATGGATAAGGGATGTGGTTTTCTTGGTGATAAAAGCATCACGAGGCACATTCGTCAGTCACTTGATAATGCACAAGTCCTTCGAAATTTGGCATATAATGGGACTTATGGAATAGTGATAAAGAAGGGAATGTTAATATAAACATTCTAAAATACCTACCTTATCTCATCAAATTATGGGGCTTTCTTCATTGGATCCAACCGATGAGGAAAGGATTCTTTGGTCACTAGACAATGGTGGTCTCATTAGGCTTTGGCCACTAGACATTTTTGGGTCGGTGAACCTTAAGGACGACTTATATTGGAATTTCCGGGATGGTTTAGTTTTGAACATCTTGGGTAACATCAATACCTTTTTTAACCTATTTTTGGATCTTAGAGTGGTCACCGCTTTCAAGTTCGCTTGGTATGTGGGTTGGTTGGATTCTGTTCCAACCTCATAAGCCGACTCTTTTTCATTCCCCTTAGAGTTACAAATGGGTTGACACGAGAATCGACCTTTCTCTCATTCAGACTCAAGCTTGTTAAAACGTCACACAAGCTACTGGTAGCTAATTAAGGTGGATGAGAATAAAGGGGTTGGGGTACTGTAAGGACATATTTTCTATCTTGTCCCTAGAACCTAGTTTACATTGAGTATGACATATCCCATTCCAACCATCAAAGCAATCCACATTCAAAAGTTCAAGAAGATGGATCCAATTATCAAGCATCTTCAACAATGTTTCTCGACAAGACGTAATTTTGGTATGGATTTTGTTTTGTGTTACGTAGATTATTCACTAAGTATTGGGATACTTTTCTAAAATGTTTTATTTCAAAATGAGGCATTTTTGAAACTCAAAATGTTTTCTGAGATACCTGTAGGTAGAACTTTTAAATGTCATTTTTATCTTTCAAACGACATTGGCATGTCATTAGATAACTCGTTGATTCCTAGGATCTCATATGGCTCAAACGAGAGTGTACTATTATATTTTTTAAAGGATCGTTTGATGGGTAGTTCAAAGCCTCTTCAAACGACATCACATTGTCATTTACACGACCTTATGTTCTCGTTCAAATGAGTTTCCTCCACCTTAAAAAAAATTTCCCTAAAAAAAAGTTTCGTGAAGCTTTTTTATTAAGACTTTTATTTTACACAATCTGTAGAACAACTGCAAAATAGTCCTTAATTTTTAGGGAAAAACTTATTTTTTGATTCACAAACAAATCCCAATTACTTTTTAAAATCATCTTTGGAATCCAAACACTTCTGTGACTAAGTTATTTTTGTAGAGAGCTATCTCTATTGTTGATCTTGGGGATACTCGAGGGTATTCACTGATGAAGGAGGAACTGTGATTCTTGTGATTCTTGATGGAGTCATTGCTAGTTCAAGGCTACGGTCTTTATGGGTTCTTGTGATAGTTCATCGTAGTATTTCTCTAAAGTGTTATAAGTTACGATTTCCAAACTTTAGTGAAATAAAAGGTTTTGCATTGCGGGAATTTTTCCTGAAATTTTCCTGAATCTATGATTGCATTGCATGCTTTATTTTCAATCACATAGATGCATGTTTAGCATTTAATTAAGATTGGAATTTGTGGGATTGACAATTAGTTAAATAAGTTTAATCCAGTGAAATATTTGCATTCACAAATTAGTATTGCACATTGCACTTTCTCAAATTGGTATCAGAGCAAGTTTCACCAAATTATTGTGAGATCCTTTTTTCGTAAAAAAAATTGTGATATCAATCGTTTTTGAAAAATCATAATTTTTTAGATGGATAACTTATATAATCGGATGCATGTCTTTGATGGAACAAATTATGCCTATTGAAAAGCCCACATAAGATCTTGTTTAAAAGGAATCGATGAAAGAGTTTGGCTATCAAGTGAAAGAGGTAAGACTCCTCCCACCTTCACCGTTAATAATGTCATTAATCCTAAACATGTCTAATTGGGCTGACGATGAGTTTAAGTGAAGTACATATAACCCCTGAGGCCTTAGTGATATTTTCGGAGCCGTTACCCCTAACGAGTTTCGACTTATTATGACATGAACCACGTCAAAAAAGGCGTGGGATATCCTTCAGTTGACACATGAGGGTACCAATGCGGTTAAGGTCAAAATTGCAAAAAATTTAACCACCCAGTTTGGGAGTATCACCATGTTAGATTCCGAGTGTTTTGACGAGTTTTATGCTAGGTTGTCGGACATTGTTAACACGAGTTTTAATTTGGGTAAGAAGATTGATGGTTCAAGAGTCATGAGAAATATTTTGGGGTCACTCCCATCCCGATTTATTCCTAAGGTCACCGTGCTTAAATTTTTAGGGTTTTAGACTCTCTTAGGTTAGAAGAACTCGTAAGATACCTTCAAACTTATGAGATCGACATGTTTCCCAAAACCATTAAGTCTAAGGATAAAGGGATAGCTTTAAAGACTCAAGTTAAGAAAAAGAAAAAATAGAGAGTTTGTGAGTCTGATTCTGAGGGTGAGGCTGATTTAGATGACTTGGCCTTATTTTCGATTTTTTTAAAAAAGTTTCTCAAATTTTCCAAAGATAATTCTTCCAATAAAAAGACTTTTGAGAAAAATAAAAAGAAATATGTGGTCAAGGATAGCAGTGAGAAAGAGGAATATATAAGGTGTTATGAGTGTGAGGGCCAAGGGCACAAAGAATTTGAGTGTCCCACTATGCTAAATAGAAAGGGCAAGAAAATTGCTATTACGACCACTCTTAGCGATAGTGACATCGAGTTGGATAATTTTGAGAATGAATCACCACATGAAAAGTGTGTTCCTTTCGTTACTGGTCACGTGAGAACATTTAGTTTGTCCCACGATGATGATGACATTTGTAAACGTGAGAGATTTGATGATGTTTTGATCCATTCGGGAGATAGTGAATGTGAGGATGAGATTGGAAGTGAGGGAAAAGGGGATCTCCAAAAGGCATTTTGTGATTTGTACACCGATACGTTAAAAACCAAAAAGTTGAATAAAGCATTAGATCTTAAGGTGTTATATTTAGAGAGATAGATAGAAATAACGTGAGAGTTTCTTTGTGTGAGTCGAGGCCGAGAAAAGAGTGAATTGACCAACACTGTGGCTAGCCTTACGGGAGATATTCAATTTCCATTGGATACTCATGAGAAACTTGAAGCTTTTGTATCCCATCTCGAGAGAGATATTGAACATGCCCGAGAGGTCAAGGTCACTATAGAGGAAACATCTAAGAAGGTTGAAAAAATGCTCCTCTGTCCCGCTTTGGATAATGTTGAGAGACTAGGAATAGGTTATGACGGTGCCTCCACTTCTCATTTTGCACCCGAGCCAGTTCTCAAGTTTGTTATAGATCCATATAGCTCTTAACCTAACCCACCTAGGCATAGTTTCCCCATAGGAGAGCTCATCATAGACGTTTTGAGAATGGTGGTCCTAGGCCCATTTATGCTTGTTCCCATTGCGAGAGAAGAGGACACCTTAGGGAATTTTACTTTAAGTTGATTAGTGTCTCTCATAGGTTTTATCCTCCTTATTCTACTGCATGTGTTCTCCTACACACTCCCACACATGTTACTCCCCATGCTCCGACACATCATATGAGAGATTTTGAGAATTTTCGTGAGCAAGTTGATTATTTAATCAAAACTTCACTCGATTTGATGGATGTTTTTCATAGGGTGTCACCACCTTTGGACTTATTTGTGAGCATAGGTTGATTTTCATGTTCATATTTTTTAGGTTTAGACTTATTTGTGAGCATAGGTTGATTTTCATGTTCATATTTTTATGCCCATTTCTAGTGTGTACTACCATTGTATTTATTTTCCATTTTGATTTAGTTTCAAAAAATCCAAAAAGGGTTTTGTTTTTTGAAAAAAGTTTGGAAATATACAAAAAGATTTTCTATTTTTTAGAAAAAGTGAAAAAGTGAAAAGTTTTTATTTTTTGATATTTTTTTTAAAAACTCAAAAAGATTTTTGTATTTCTTTTTACACCCTATACGGATGGACATATAGGATGACCAAGTAACACTATCATTCCATTATCCACGTGACTTTTTGATAGTGTTTTAAGACGCAACATCATTTCAACCATGTACTTTACAGTGTTTGGAGTCATTAAGATGTGCTTAGAGATTACTTTCTACATGTTTGACTCTTAGTCTCCTTTAATGCACACTTGCATAGATTTATTTGATTTTTGTACTTATCTATCACATGTTGGTTAAAGTGTTTTCATCTCAATCATGTCTTTAAAATTAACCAAATGAGATAAGACGAGACGATGAAAGTAGTGCATGTAAGAACCATTTATCGTGAGAGTTTATTTATTATTGAAAAAATATGAATGAGCACGGGAAAGGGCTGCGAGAGGTAAGTGAACTCTTCGTGAAAGCCACCGTTTGAAAAGAGCCTAATAAAAAATTAATGCAATGAAAATAATAATATGACAAAAAGGGACCAAATAGTTTAATTTGATCTTTCAAAAGAAAATAATGGAAAATAAGATCATGTTTTTCTATTGAGGGAGTTTGGTTGGAAATCTACAAATGAGGTATCTAATGACATGCCTATATCAAGAAGAGGGATCCGAATATCAAGCATCTTCAACATTGTTCCTCGATGAGACGTAATTTTGGTATGGATTTATTTTTATGTTACTTAGATTATTTACTAAGTATTGGGATACTTTTCAAAAATATTTTATTTCAAAATGAGGCGTTTTCCGAACGTAAAATGTTTTCTAAGATACCTGTAGGTGGAACTTTAAAATGTCATTTTTTTCATTCAAACGACATTGCCTTATCGTTAAAATGATATAGGCATGTCATTAAATACCTCATTTGATGCTCAAGATCTCATATGGCTCAAACGAGAGCGTATCGTTTTGTTTTTTAAATGGTCATTCGAAGACTCTTCAAACGGCATCACATTGTCGGTCAAGTAACCTTATGATCTCGTTCAAATGAGATTCCTCCGAATTAAAAAAAAAATTGCCTATAAAAACCTATTTCGTGAAGATTTTTTTATCAAGACTTTTACTTTACGTAATCTGCAGAACAACTGCAAAATAGTCTTCATTTTAGGGAAAAACTTATTTTTTAATTCACATAAAAAAATCCCAATTACTTTTGTGAATCATCTTTGGAACCCAAACACTTCTGTAATGAAGTTATTCTCGTGGAGAGCTATCTCTATTGTTGATCTTGGGGATACTTGAGGGTATGCACTGCTGAAGGAGGAACCACGGTTCTTATGATTATTGAGGGAGTCATTGACGGTTTGTAAAGACATGAGTTTATAAATGTCCGTTTAGTATCTAGAAAATTTTCTAAGTGTCCAAGATCACAACATTTATATATTATACCGCTACACTAGGCACGTCAACACGGTCAACCATGACGACCTCGATTGAAATTCGAAGCTTCACACACCTATCATCTTCATACGTGCATAGTGCAACCTCACCAAGCAATGTGCAACATGTGTCTTCAAAATTCCCACTACTCCACTCGCATTTATGGTAAAATATTTAATTTGGAGTTTTTAATGTTTACATATTTGTTTGGAAATTTTGTATAAATAGTTTTTCAGTACCTGAATTTTTTTTTTATAAGAGTTTTTTCTAAGTGTAGAGGCGAATAGTATTTGACATTCACATCGTTCGAACAATATTTTAAACCTCTTTTGATTCACCAAATTTTCCCAAATTCATATGTGAATCATTTAAACCCTAGATTACTTATTCTACTCATATGGAGTACACTTGTGGAGAAGAAGGTTGATTCTACATTGCTGACGATTAGAGATCTTGTGGGATCTCTTGCCGATGATAACGAACCGACGCTGGTGGATATTCGTGTGTCAAGCCGCATTTCTCTGTATTTATAAGTTGTTACAGGATATAGAGAAATATAAAGGTTTTGCCCCTTCGGGGGATTTTGCCTCATATTTGTGATTGTTTGCATGCTTGTTTTTATTTATATAGTCAATTACAATTAATTTCAAGAGTTAGGGTTTTTGGGTAAAAAAATTGGAATTTAATTAAACAAGTTTGTTCATTGATTTCTGGCGCACTCTGAAATTGGTATCAAAGTCAATTACATAATTATACAGTGTAATTTTTTCACAAAATTTTTTAGGATATCGATTCTGGTCTAAAAATTGAAAAAGCGCAATTTCAATGAAAAACTTGTATAATCAAGTGCCAATTTTTTATGAGAAAAATTATGCATATTGGAAAGACTGTATGAAATCCCACTTAAAGGAAATTGATGAACATGTTTGGATTATGTGTGAAAGAGGGTGGACTCCTCCCACTGTCACTATAGAAAATGTAACAACTTTAAAAGTTGTGACTGAATGGACTGGTGAAGAATTTAAATTAATCACATATAACTCATGTGGGCTTAGTGAAATTTCTGGTGCCATCACCCCTGAGGAGTTTCAATGTATTATGACGTGCACCATGTTTAAAGAAGCATGGGATATTTTACAGCTTACCCATGAAGGCACTAATGCAGTCAAAGAATCAAAATTGCAAAATTTAACTACACAATTTGAAACAATCACCATTCTTGAATCTGGGTGTTTTAATGAATTCTATGCACGCTTATCTGATATTGTAAATACTAATTTCATTTTAGGTAAATACAATCCTGATGCTAGAGTAGTTAAAAAGATTCTATGATCACTACCTAAGAGTTTATCCCTAAAGTGAGTGTACTAAATTCAATAGGAAATTTGAGTAGTCTGAAATTAGAAAAATTGGTAGGCAACCTCCAGACTTATGAAGTTGACGTGTTTCCTAAGACGATAAAATCAAAAGATAAAGGGGGTAGCACTTAATGCCTAGGACAGAAAGAGTGAAGGGTCAACAAAAAAGAGAGGTGAGTTATCAAGGAGAAAAGAGGAAAAAATTTCAGATTCGGATTTTGATTTTGATTTAGACGAATTGGCTTTGTTTGCATAAAATTTCAAGAAATTTCTCAAATTAAAGAATATTGGCAATTTCAAAGATAAAAAGAATTTTGAGAAAAATAAGTTTGAAAAGAAAAATGATAAAGATAAAATGGACGTACCTAAGAAAGGCGAGGAATGATGTTATGAGTGTGACGGTAAAGGTCATAAGGCATTTGAGTGTCCTACTAGGTTGAAACGGTAAGGAAAAGTCAAAGCGGCTTTAAATGCCTCCCTTAGTGATGACAGTGAGGTCGAGTTGGTTGATTCTGGAGACGAGTCAGCGCATGAATGTAACTTCACCGCATTCATGGCTAGTCATGTGAGTACTGACAGTGTGCCTCATGACGATGAGGATGATACTTCACAAGGACACCTCTAGAGTGAAAACGATATGAGCGAAAAGTAGGATGATACAAGTGAGAGCGAGAGTGAACTACGACGCGCGTACGCTAATTTATATGTTTATTCTTTTAAAACTAAAAGGCATAACAAAGAGTTATCACTTAGGATCGTTGCCTTAGAGAAAGATTTGGGAGAGACGAGAGAAAGAGTCCTCCGTTACCACTTCCTTAAGAGAGAGAGAGAGAGATTTTGTGTAGAGAGAGAGTCAGTTTAGAGAGAGAAAGAGATAGTTGTTTAGAGAAAGAGAAGGGGGACTTGACCAAGCAAGTGGCTAGTCTTACAAGTGAGCTCCATTCCTCCGTGGACACTTGGAAGAAACTTGAAGCCCTTGTAGCCCAACTCACTCATGACCTTAAGAGAGCCCAGGAGGTTAAGGTAAATATAGAGGACACATCTGGAAGGATGAGAAAGATGTTCCTCACCCCTTATTTAGGGTTTGGTGAAAGGTAAGGAATAGTTTTTAATGGTGCTTCCACATTTTATGTGACATCGAAACCAATTCCTGAGTTTACTACGAATCCATATTGCCATTACCCAAAACCCCAGAGAAGAGTTCGGCCATGAAAAGAAAACCAAGGTCAGCCTAAGACTGTGTACTTTTGCACCTATTGTAAAAGAAAAGGGCACCTTAAGGATTTTTGCTATAGTTTGGGTCGGACACGATGTAAATTTTCTCCACCACTTGACACTAGCAATTATTTGAGTCTTAGAGAGCAGGTTGAGTTTCTAGTTGCCACATCTCAGAGTTTAATGGAACAGTTCCAACGAATTTCTTTGTCGTATGCGGATAATTCCAAAATCATGAATAGAACTAATAATGACAAGGGAAAACATAAGGTTACCACCACTTGGGTACCTAAGCACGATGCAAAAGCCTTTGTTGTTTATGTTGCTCTTAAAGCACATAATATCTCTCAGTGGCACTTTGATTGTGGGTGCTCCAGACACACGAGTTGTGGTGTCTTATTTTTTACCTACCTAGAGGATCACAAGGAGGGTAAATTCTCATTTGGAGACAAGAGAAAGTCTAGAATTTTAGGATGAGGTACAATAGAGATATCAGGATTTCCTAAGCTAGAGGATGTTTTGTACATCAAAGGTTTAAAAGCGAACCTTCTCAGCATTATCCAGCTACTCGACGCTGAATTTGCATTTAAGTTTGATCGGAATGAGTGCAATGTTTATGATCAAGCCGGTAAACTTATATTGCAAGGGGTGAGGACTGAAGATAATTTCTATGGGATTGTGCCCAAGTACTTATTAATCAGCAAAAATGCCACGATCACTGCTATAGATATGTGGCATCAACGACTTGGTCATGTGAACTTTAGAGATTTCGAGAGATTAGCTAAAAAAGGATCTAGTGCGTGACTTGGTCATAATTTAATTATTGCATGTTAATCGGATTTAATTAAAATTGACAACTCACTTTTTAAATATTAGGTGGCTAGTAATTGATAAAACGTTTTCGGTAGTGATGTTATGAATTGAACCAACTTGGTATTTTGTATTAATTTAATAAAGGAGTAGCTACCTGGTATTTAATTAGTCGGGGTGTCACAGGTGGTATCAGAGCATCAGGTTCTAGTGTCCTTAGAATCTGTACGACTTATTATGTTTCCGCTGAGATTTCTTTGATGCAGAGCCCTATATTTTAGGACTGTTGTATTCATTTGTGTATGCTTCGCTCTTTAGCTATTTTGAGATAATAAATGCAAACTTATAAGACTTTACTCTCATTTCAGATGCCTCCATGAGGTGCACAGCGAGTTCCTAGGGATGCTCAGCCCGAGCCACAGCCTGCACTAGTTCCGGGCACCATGAATGCCGCAGAGGTTTCTGCTATAGTAGCCCAAGCGGTAAATGCCTCCCTCGTAGTTGTGCAGCAGGCACCACCTCAGGCGCCGGTAGCCGCGCCAGTTCAGGCTCATGCATTCCCGTCTGCTTGTGAATGTGTTCGTGATGCTTTTCAGAAAGCACACCCTCTGGAGTTTGTAGGTAACTCCGATGTTGTTGTGTCTAGTCAGTGGAGGAAGGACATTCAAAGGCACTTAAGGATGTATGAGTGCACGGATGTTCAGAAGTAGATACTGGCTACTTTTAAGCTAGTAGGATCAACGTTGCAGTGGTGGGAGTCCATTACCACCGCGGAGGGGAGAGACGCCCTTTATATTCAGGAGTTCTGGGTGTGGTTCGACCGTAAATATTTTCCGTCAGCTGTTCAAACTGAGATGAGGAGGAAGTTAATGAACCTCAAGAAGGAGGGGAGGACCGTGGCTGAGTATGAGGTCGAATTCACTAATCTCTTGAACATTGTTCTCGATGAGATTCTGACTGAGATGAAGAAGATTCAGAAGTTTATGGACAGATTGACTTGGAGGATCCGACAACACTTATTGGGAAATCTTTTGTTGACCACTTACTCTGACGTGGTTAACGCAGCACTGCTCCACTGCCAGGATCACCGCTTTCACATATCTGAGGGTAAGAGATCAGGAGAGTCCAACCATCAGGGCAGGACAGGGGGAAATGGTGCCAATGGGGTACAATCTACTCAGGGTCAGCAAAGGCAGGGTGATCAGGGTTCCCAACAGGGGGATCCTAAGAAATTTAGATCTGGGGGTTTCAGGAATGGTCAGGGAGGTTTCAGACGTGGCCATCAGGGTCAAAATGGCCATCAGGGCCAGTAGGGCCAGAATGGTCAGCAGCAGCAATTTCAGCAGGGCCATCATGGTCAAGGTAGGAATGGTAACGGCCATCAGGGCCGAGGACAGCAGGGACATCGAGGGGGAAACTTCTCGGGGAAGTATTTCGTTTGTGGCAAGATTGGTCACAAACGCCAGGATTGTCCTGATAGGGGCAGGGCCCCACAGCAGTAGCAACAGGGTGCTCGACACGAGACACAGTGGCCTATGTTTCCCGCCGCCCTCCCAGCACCACCACAGATGGCAGCATTACCACCCATACCAGCAGTCCCAGTCCAGCAGGGACAACTTCACTATGGAAGAGTGTATCAACTCCAGCATGCCGCAGTCCCACAGGATCCACCTGCTATTGAGGGTATGTTCTCTATTCAGGGGGCTATGGGGCATATTTTATTTGATACAGGGGCCACACATTATTTCATTGCCACGAGATTTGCCCCCACTATTGGGTTGTTAGACACTGCAGAGAGCACGATTACTTGTGTAGATTCACCGTTGAGTAGGGGTTCCGTGATTTCCCTTATTTGTAGAGGTGTGGGTATAGAGATAGGGATATTTACATTACCCGCTGATATGCTAGTATTAGAGATGACAGAGTACGATGCGATTGTTGGTATGGATTGGCTAGTTGCATACCGAGCCATGATTGATTGTTTCAGTAGGAGTATTATATTTTCCATTCCCGAGTAGGAGATGTTTTTAGTAGCGATGCCTCTCCCTGAGGGAGGATTGTCCACTCATTTGTACTATATAGAGGAGGAGACCTCTAAGGAAGTGGTGATACCACTTGATTCGATTCCAGTCGTTAGAGAGTTCGCTGATGTATTCCAGGATATGCCTGGATTACCTCCTAGTAGGGAGATATATTTTGTTATTGATTTGACGTCGGGCACTCGACCCATTGCCCGCGCACCATACCGTATGGCTCCAGCGGAGATGAGAGAGCTAAGGGATCAGATAGAGCAGTTGTTGGGTCAGGGGTTCATCCGAAGGAGTACTTCATCGTGGGATGCCCCTGTGTTGTTCGTAAAGAAGAGAGATGGATTGTTGAGATTATGTGTAGAATACCGGGAGTTGAATAAAGTCACGATAAAGAATAAATATCCGTTTCCCCGAATCGATGACTTATTTGACCAGTTGAGGGTAGCTTGCTTCTTCTCAAATATTAATTTGCGATCGGGATACCATCAGTTGCGTATCAGGGAACAGGATGTCTTGAAGACTGCTTTCTTGACGCGATATGGTTCCTATGAATTTCAGGTTATGCCTTTTGGCTTGACCAACGCTCCAGCCGTGTTTATGGACTTGATGAATAGGGTGTTCAGAGAGTTCCTAGACCAGTTTATCATCGTCTTTATTGATGACATTCTGGTTTACTCCCAGACAGAAGAGGATCATGCCGAGCATTTGAGATAGGTTTTGTAGACGTTGAGTCAGAACGAGCTTTATGCAAAGTATGAGAAGTATGGGTTTTGGCTGAAGGAGGTTCAGTTTTTGGGGTATGTTATTTCAGATCGGGGGATATCTGTTGATCTGGGGAAGGTATCCGCGGTGAGGGAGTGGGGACAGCCCACGACACCGACTGAGATCCATAGTTTCTAGGGCCTAGTAGGATACTACAGGAGGTTTATTCGGGGTTTCTCAAAGATAGCGGGTCCTTTGACACATCTGACTTACAAAGGTGTGCCCTTCATCTGGAGCGACGCCTGTCAGTTGGTATTCAATAAGTTGAAGGACAAGTTGACCTCAGTGCCTGTGTTAGCATTACCCAGACCGAGAGTTGAGTATTTAGTCTACACCAATGCGTCCTTACAAGGACTTGGAGGTGTGCTGCAACAGGAGAGTCAGGCAATAGCTTATACTTCCCGTAAGCTTAAGCCTCACGAGAGGAATTACCCCACCCACGACTTGGAGTTAGCGGCAGTTGTATTCGCTCTTTGAATTTGGAGACACTATCTCCTGGGAGAGAAATTTCGGTTGTTCACAGACTATAAGTCCCAACAATACCTCTTTACGCAAAAGGAGCTGAATATGCGTCAACGTCGGTGCTTGAGTTTGTGAAGGATTACTAGTTCGATATCCAGTATCACCCAGGAAAGGCTAACGTGGTAGCAGACGCGTTGTGTCGTAGGCCAGTAGATGATGTGGATGAGGTGGGGAAAGCTAAGTGGAAGGAGTTGGGACACCAGGATGTAGTGGCCCGATCATTCATGTCTGTGATGACTGTTACACCTCAGATTGTTACGAGACTAGTAAAGGCATAGGCAAATGACTCGTTCTGTCAGGAGCAAATGGTTCGATTACTAGCAGAGGGAGCCGAGTCTTATGCCGTTAGCTCAGACTGGGGATTACGCTTCAATGGGAGACTGGTCGTTCCGGGAGGGGAAGACTTACGACATGAGGTAATGGCAGAGTCGCACGACTCACGGTTCGCGGTACACCCTGGTGGGGATAAGATGTACCAAGACATGAGACGTTAGTACTGGTGGAACGTGATGAAGAGAGATATCGCCGTATTCATTTCTAAATGTGCCACTTGTCAGCTAGTAAAGGTTGACCATCAGAAACCGACAGGACTTCTATAGCCATTAGAGGTTTCAAAGTGGATATGGGAGAGCATATCCATGGATTTTATCACGGGGTTACCTACGTCACAGAGGGGTCACGACTCCATATGGGTAATTGTGGACCGATTGATCAAAGTTTCTCATTTTCTACCCGTAAGGACAGATTACACTACGGGACAGTATGCCCATATTTTCATTGCAGAGATAGTGAGACTTCATGGGGTACCTCTAAATATCGTGTCTGATCGAGACAAGATATTTATTTCACAATTTTGGGAGATTTTCTAGGAGGCCATGGGTACAGAGTTGTGGCTGGGTACGGCTTATCACCCGCAGACTGATGGGCAAACAGAGCGGACAAATAAGATGTTGGAGGACATGTTGCGTATGTGCATCCTAGACTTTGGAGGTGGTTAGGAGCAATACCTTCCACTGGTGGAGTTTGCTTATAATAACTCCTACCAGTTCACCATTGACATGGATCCATTTGAGGCGTTGTACGGTAGACCTTGTCGTTCCCCAGCATGTTGGTTAGAGGTGGGGTATAACAAACTCCTTGGGCCAGAAGTGATTCAGGACACTTCGGTAAGGATAGAGATGATACGGAGTCGCATTCGGGTAGCTCAGGACTGGTAGAAGATCTATGCTGATGCCAAGAGGTTCTTCAGAGAATTCAAGGTGGGGGACCAAGTGTTACTCAGAGTATCTCCTATGAAGGGGATCATGCATTTTGGGAAGAAGGAGAAACTGGCACCAAGATATGTGGGGCCATTTCCTATCATCGAGCGTATTGGGCCAGTTGCGTATAGACTTGGGTTACCGGAGCACTTGCATAAAATTCATGATGTGTTACACATTTCATCGCTAAGGAAATATCTTAGGGATGATTTGGCCCATACTCACATTGCTTTGGAGGACATCGATGTTCAGCCCGATAGTTCCTATGAGGAGGGGCCGATTTCTATTTTGGATCGAAACGAGAGAAAACTGAGGTCGAAGATAGTACCGTTAGTACATGTTCAATGGTGGCATCATAAGGCTGAGGAGTCCACATGGGAGCGCGAGGATGAGATGCGCGAGCATTATCCGGAGCTATTTTTACCAGGTATTCTTTAGTTCCGAATTTCGGGATGAAAATCTGTTATTAGGGGGAAGTATGTAATACCCCGTAATTTTATTAATTTTATTTAAGGGATTAATTGAATTAAATGAGAATTAATTGGGAATTGATCTGGGTATAAATACTAGCAAAATTTGAGCTGGTATTATATTATGATGTTAAAATTGAAAATTTCATGAGTATTGAAAATGTTAAAAATTGTCGCGAGGTAGAAATACGACAATTTAGAAATTTAGTAGGGACGCGCGTGTCAGTCGCGTCAAGAATGAAATTATTTGAATTAAAAAGTGAATTTTATTTTTATCAACCGAATGGTCATTTTGAGTGTGCCAACATGTCCGGAAGGGTCGAAATAGTCAGAAAACATTAGCCGAGGGTTTAGTTTGGGTCCCGGGGCATTTATAGGCCATAGCGGCAACCCAAAAGGGTAGTTTGGTAATTTTAAAAATATGGGAATTAAAACCCACGAATTTTATAGGTTAATTTTATATTAGTAATGAACCCACTAAGTCCATTGTTCAGCATTTATCAAGTAGTGGACTACGAGAGTTAAAGGGAGAGTCCTAAGTGGTTCCAAAAGAAATGCTAGCCACCATCACCATCTTTGGGAGAAATCTGTAGAGAGAAAGAGGAGAATCAACCTTCATCCTTCAACATCAAATCAGAACATCTAAGGAAAGTGGTTTAATTACATGAATTTAAGTGAACGTTTCCTCCATGCTTAGAATTAAATATATGTCTTATATTGAAAGTTTGACAAAAACCCATGAAATTGGAGATATAAGTTGAAATCTTATATGAGAATCGCATGTAGAATAGTTAGGGATGAATTTCATATCCAAAATATATCTATTGATGATTTTAAAAATGGATTTATAAGAAGTAGTTGTAGGCACTAAATTTTGTGTTCATATTTATAGGGTTTGGGACAAGATTTGGGAATTATGATGATTACATGTTGATTTAGGAGGTATTGTCCCCATATATATGTTAAAAGTGACCTAGGAGGACTTAGTGTAGTATAAACACATTAAAACTTAGTTTGGATGATCATAAGATGGATTTAGTGAAGAGAAGAATGAAGAAAAAACAAATTTGGAGATTTCTGGGTGCAGTCTTCCATCTCGTTAGAAGACCTGTCCAGGTCGTTTGAATGACCTCGTTCGAACGAGTTTCTGATGAGATGACAGTATCCCTTCTAACGAGTTGGTAGTTCATTCGAAGCCTTTCGTTCAAACGACACTTGTTTGAACGAGACTTCTAACGAGTTGACATAATGGCCTTTTAGGCCTGATTTTATTTCAAATGTCCCGTAGACTTAATTAACGAAGAATTTACTTTCCCTTATTGACTAGTGGGTATAATTGTGAGAATTGGGGTACGTTGAGGAGTAGAACTTAGAACCTTATAGTAAATCGGATGACGATTGTGGATTTGGAAACGAGTACCTAATTACGACGTGAGAGGAGTTGACAACCCTAATGCATTTAAAACGGGAACTTATAAACGTATAACCGTAAATGATGGGATAAGAATGAGAATTATACCGCTATCAATATACTGAAATATCTAAGAAGTGTGAATGCTTAGTATATGTGGTTATCTGTTTATAACATACCTACTATGATTTCTATCACGGGAGGTCGGCGTTCGATTCAAGACCATATAATCTTAGTGTGCCCACGGGGGGGATTTAGATTGGTACCTCGAGGACATAGGTCAAAGAAGGAATTATTGAGAAGTTAATAAGTCTGCTGATCATGGGAGCATAGGTATGTGCGTGACCCATGTGATGTGAACTATGTTCGCCTCCACTATGTGTGTTTGTTACTTGTCAAAATGGTTCCTGAGAGATTCGGAACACGTGATCCTTATATACGTGATGTATCGGGATTGGATAGCAGAGTATGTGCGCACCGCAGCTTAGTCTAGGGGTGCCAGTATTGTATAATTATGAGAAGATTGATGAAATGAAATATTGAAGCGAACTGTTTATATAAGTGCAAGTGTGAATTAATGTTACATCTTTGTAAAATTAAACAAGGGAAAACGCTTAGAAATTTTTATGATTAATTCCGAGAATCAAATGAAAGTAAAACTCCCAGTTTATATAAAGGCGTCGGGAATTAAACCATGATTAGTTTAGTAAACATCAATATTGAAGTGGACTAGTTTGATGGCAGAATAACTAGATTTGGTTACGGATACGTTAGGAGTGCACAGATAGTCGAGAGGTGAGTATTTCATGAGAGAGCACGTCCTAACATGTATTTTGCATTCATTATTTAATGTCGTTAAAATACTTTCTATATTTTAAACTATTTTCACACTCGGGCTCTGACCCGTTTGCTTCCTAATATATTTTCTTGTAAAAACCTTTTAGGTGCCCAGCCACAAGGACACCAAGCATAGGAGTTCCATTCAGATGACGTACTGTAGCTGTTTTGGAAGTTACAAGACCTTGACAGTAGACGCCTCCACTTTCGATCTTGACTCTATGTTACCAGATTTTTTTCTCATCTGTTGGGCAAGTCGCCCCATTTCTTTTAGTCTCTTTATTTATCCAGTTATATCAGATTTTTGGGTTATAATCAATTTAGTGATGTAGACTTAGTATTTGTTTATTCCTATATTTGGATTATTGTGAGGAGTATCCCTCCAGACTCATTACTATTTTATGGTTATTTCATTGTCATTATGTTGTGGTGGTTATGTTAGCATTTCATAATTTAATTATTGCATGTTAATCGGATTTAATTAAAATTGACAACTCACTTTTTAAATATTAGGTGGCTAGTAATTGATTAAACATTTTCGGCAGTGATGCTATGAACTGAACCAACTTGTCATTTTATATTAATTTAATAAAGGAGTAGCTACCCGGTATTTAATTAGTCGGGGTGTCACATAACCTTTCATGTTTCCACGTCTTTACGATCAAATGTTATATCCTACGGGATAAAGAGAAATTAGGAAAGTTCGACCCGCGGAGCAACGAGGGAATATTATTAGGGTATTCATCGACCATTAGAGCATATAGAGTTTTTAACCTGAGTAACTCTAAGGTTATGGACTCAATAAATGTCACCGTGCAAGATGAAGAACCACTGACATTTGTTGATTGTAACCTTTTGTGTGAGGATGACGCACTTCCTGATGATGATCCCATTGTGCCTCCCCTACTTAAGGTGGAACCTACTCCTCTCTTGGGGGACACACCTTCTTAGGTTCACAAGAGTCATGATCCTACTTCTATTCTAGGAGATCCCACCTTAGGGGTCAATACTCATTCTCAGCTAGACGTTTAAAGTTGAGCCCAAGAACATTAAAGAAGCACTCAAGGATGAACACTGGATATCTTTTATGCAGGATAAGTTGCTCTAGTTTAGAAAGAATGATGTCTGGGATCTAGTCCCCTGACCTAGAGAGAAGAATGTGATTAGTACGAAGTGGATCTACAAGAACAAGATGGATGCAAATGGTTCCAATTTCTGAAATAAGGATAGGTTGGTTTCTCAAGGCTACATATGGATAGAGTGTGTAGACTATGACGAGACATTTTCTCCTGTTGCGAGGCTTGAGTCCATCCGCTTACTACTCGCCATCGCATGTCATCTGTGCTTCAAGTTATACTAGATGGATGTCAAGAGTGCCTTTATGAATGGCATTCTATATGAGGAAGTTTACGTGGAATATAAAAAAGTATTTGATGACCCTAAGCACCCTGATCAAGTCTATTTTCTGAGAAAAGCCCTGTATGGTTTGAACCAAGCACCCCGTGCTTGGTACGAAAGGCTTACTTCCTATCTATTAGCCCGTGGCTTCATGAGAGGGGGAAAAGATAAGACGTTATTTATTAGGAGGGGAAACGGTGCTATTTTGGTTGCCCAAGTCTATGTGTATGACATAGTCTTTGGATCCATGTGCTCCCGACGTGCTCACAACTTTGAGGAAGAGATCAAGAGTGAGTTCGAGATGAGAATGGTTGGTGAGCTTACATTCTTCCTTGGTCTCCAGGTTCGTCAGCTAGAGGATGTTATGTTCATCTCCCAATCCTAGTATGCTAGGGACCTAGTGAAGAAATTTGGTTTAGACACAGCTAAGCACGCACATACCTGATGAGTACCTTAACAAAGCTTAGCTGGGACACTTTAGGCAAGGACGTAGAGCAAACCTTGTATCAAAGTATGATTGGTAGTATTCTTTACTTGAATGCGAGTCATCCCGACATCGCCTTTAGTGTTGGAGTCTGTGCGCGATATCAGGCATCCCCAAAAGAGTCACACTTACTCATTCTTAAATGTATTATCAAATACGTGAGTGGGACTCTCGTATTTAGCATTTGGTATTCCTTTGATATCGATGACCGTTTATTTACCTATTCAGATGCCGATTGGACTGGGGATGCAGATGGATGCAGGAGCACTTCTGGTGGTTGTTTCTTCTTTGGTTCTGCTCTTGTCTTTTGGTTTATCAAGAAGAAAAACTCCATCTCTTTATCCACTGCGAAGGCTGAGTGCATATCCGCTGGGAATTGTTGCACGCAACTTCTATGGATGAAGCATATGATAGAGGATTATGGGATATCATAGTACACCATGACTATTTCCTATGATAATACGAATGCGATACACATTTCCCGTAATCCAGTCCAACATTCGCTCATAAAGAACATTAGGATACACGAGCACTTTATCCGTGAGCTAGTAGAAGAGAAGGTCGTATCCTTAAGTTTTGTGTCTACCGACCTCTAGTTATCCGATATTTTCACGAAGCCTTTAGACGCACTTAGATTCGAGAGTCTTAGGAAGGGTTTAGAAATTTGCACAGTTGAATAAGGGGTGGTCACCATGACTAGAATATGATGTTTTTTTCATGTTCACATAATATGATTCCTATATCTAGACTGTGTCATTTGTAACATTATTTTTGGTTTTATTATTTTTTTCATTTTTTTTAGAAAAATACAAAAAGATTTCTATTTTTTATAAATTGAAAAATCCAAAAAGATTTTGTTTTTGATAATTTTTTGAAAAAGACAAAAAGATTTTATTTTTTAAAAAAAATTTGAAAAAATACAAAAAGAGTTTTGTATTTTGTTTACACCATTTATGGATGAACATTTAAGATAGAAATTGCCATAACTTCATTCCATATTCCACGTGATTGTGTGATAGTGTTTAGATATGCTATATCGTTTCAGGCATGTGCTTTATAATGTATGGAGTCACTAAGATGTGATTAGTGATATCTTTTAGATGTCTAACTCCTTATCTCCTTCAATGCACACGAGCACGATTTTATTTAAATATTATGCTTTTCTATCACATGTTGATTTGAGTGTTTCCATCTCAATTTATCTATACAACGGACCAAATGCGATAAAATGAGAATAATAATAGTTGTGCATGTAACCGTTTATCGCGAGAATTAAAATGGATAAATGAAAAAATGATGAGTGTTCATGGGGAAAGGGCTACGAGAGTACAAAATTAACTCTTCGTGAAAGCCACAGTTTAAAAGAGCCCAAGAAAAAATTAAGGCAATAAAAATAATCATATGACAAAAATGGACCCAATAGGATTTTTGTAAGTTGAGAAAAATAGAAACCTCAAAAAGAAAAAGAAAAAGAAAAATGAATAGAAATTTGAGGGAGTTTGGTTGGATTTAACGGCTTTGCACTTTCTTAAAAATGTCGAGAAAGCATTAAATAGTTTTGGACGTTATTGGTTTGGAAATCACTTTTAGCTTTGATTTGTCGATTAGATTGAGTCGATTTCTTATAATTCCACCATTTTTACACCTAAGGAAGATTCTGAGTTCATTCTTTAGGAATATAAAAAAAAATTATCGTGCAGATATGTTATGTTTGTATGCATTAATTTTCCTATCGAATTTGTTCACATCCCTATAATTCCGCTATCACCGACTTGGTTATTTTCGTGTTCTTTCATGGTGTGATTTTTTGTTGTATTTTTTTTGAGAAAAAAATTGAAAAATTTAAAAAGAGAAAGTTTTATTACCTTGTGACATTCTCCATTTTCATTGCTTTATGTTCTTCATATTTGTCTTTTTGGGGAAATCGTAAAAAGGGGGAGAACGAATTATGGGGGATATTTTTTTCTTTCTTTCATGTTTGAATTGATAATGATTTATTTAAGCTTAACTGATATTGATTTCTTCTTATCATTATTTTTTCAAACTGTTGCGCTTCACGGGTATTGTTATTGTCTCATGTGTGTAGGTACCAAATTGAGGATGGTTTTGCACACCCTGATGATGATAAAGAAATATTTAAGAAGTTGAAGAATTAAAGATGCTGAAGCCTTTTTTAATACATGTCATTTAGTATTTCCAGTTTTTAGGTTTATGGGGATATTAAATTGTATGTCATTTGTTTTGAGTTTGGGTAGCATAATTATGAAAGATTTTATGTATGTACCGGCATAGACATAGGGTGAAATTTGTAAGGACGTGATTCTATAAATGTTCGTTTAGTCTCTAGGAAATTTTCCACTTGTCCTAGATCACACCATGTATGTCTTATACCGCTACACTCGGCTTGTCAACACAATCATCCATGACAACCTCCATCCGAATTCAAAGCTTCGCACACCCATCATCTTCATACGTGCGTAGTGCAGCCTCACCAAGCAACACATGTCTTTAACATTCCCACTACTCCACTCACAATTATGGTAAAATATTTAATTTGGAGTTTTTAGTGTTTACATATTTATTTGGGAATTTTTTATAAATTGTTTTTCATTACTTGAAATATTTTTCTATGTGATAAGAATTTTTTCTAAGGGTAGAGGCGAACAAAATTTGAAGTTCACGTCGTTCGAACGAGATCATATTACTGTTCAAATGACATCGAGCGACGCCCTTGTTTCGTTCGAGCGAAAGCGCCGTCTCAATTTTCTTATAAATACCTATTTTCTGCACTCACGTTTTTCAACTCTTCACAACTCCGTTTTCTGCAGAAACATCTGCAATTTAAGATTTCATTTTTTAGAGTTATAAACCTATTTTGATTCACCAAATTGCCCCAAATTTATATGTGAGTCATTTAAACCCTAGACTACTTATTCTACTCATCTGGAGTACACTTGTGGAGAAGAAGGTTGATTCTCCATTGTTGACGATTGGATCTCTTGCCAAAGATAACGAACCGATGCCTGTGGGTATTCGTGTGTCAAGCTGTATTTCTCTGTATTTATAAGTTCTTACAAGATATATAGTAAAATAAAAGATTTTCCCCATTTGGGGGATTTTTCCTCATATTTGTGATTGTATGCACTCTTGCTTATATTTATTTAGTCAATCACAATTAATTACAAGAGTTAGGATTTTTGGGTAAAAAAATTGGAATTTAATTAAACAAGTTTGTTCATTGATTGTTGGCGCACTCTCATGGTTCAAGGTTGCGGTCTTTGTGGGTTCTTGCGGGAATTAATTGTTGCATTTCTTTAAAGTATTATAAGTTGCGATTTCCAAGTCTAGTGAAATAAAAGGTTTTGCCTTGCGGGGATTTTTCCTAAAAAAATTCCTAAATCCGTGAGTGCTTTGCATGCTTTATCTTCAATCACATAGATGCATGTTTAGGATTTAATTAAAATCAAGATTTTGTGGGATTGATATCTACTTAAATAAGTTTAATCCATTGAAATATTGCGCATTCACAAACTGGCATCGCACATTCCACTTTCTTAGGTACCAACTCTCTTTATCAATAAAGTGGCTGGTAATACTCATAAGACACGGGTAGAATAGGTACAAGTCGATGGTTGGTGTTTGATGGTACTCCATGGGGGACAAAGTTAGATTGATGGTGTTGTTGATTGTATGAAGCAAGTTGATTGTGGATGGGAGGACGATGTTGCCATGATGGATTTTGTTGAAACCCAGAAGACCACCAACATGTTATTGTGGTTATGACGGAGCGGGGTTTATATCGTACTTAAATGAAAAATAGGGATAATTCCTATTATTGGCATTGTAAGTAAACAACGGTGTGGAAGGTTTTATTAATGGCGTCAAAGCCACATGCTTGCATTATAGTGGGCTTGGGATCATCTTGAGTGAGGGAAGAAATGAGATAAATGATCATGACTATAGCATATTTACAAAAAGAAGAACTAGGCTTGTTGACATTTAACACTGGTTTAGATAAAGAAACATTTTGTTACATGGAATACGTAAGAGAGTCAACAGTCTTAGCCAAAATGTTAAGCCATTTAGCAAAGTTTTAAAATATGGATCATTCTTGATCTCACAAGTGCTCCCTTGATGTGGTGGTTCGGATCTCGAAAAGTTATTTATTCCCTCCCAATTATGGGAGCATCGCCTAATTAAAGAAGAAATTTGTAAGCGTAAGTGGGGGTTAAATGCATGAACTTCCATTTTTGCATGGACGCAATAATGGTTTGAGATGCGGGGACAAGACCATTATAGGAGTTATGTACTAAATAACTTTTCTCGAGGCCATGATGTGGGCAACTATTGATGAAACCTTAGAAATGGCCCCATTCTTCATAAAATTTCTCAGTTGTCTTTGGACGAAATCTTGAATGGCTTGGCTCATTTAATTAGTTTTTCTCATAGGATAAAACTTAGACATGAATTTTTTCATGAGTAGATCCCATGCGTGGATAGAATCTGATGGTAATGAATAGAGCCACATGGATGCATTATCATGAAGAGAGAATGAAGACTATTAGAGACAAACATTTTCATATCCAAGTTTTGATTTTTGCAAGTGAGTATACAGGGACTCACATTCAAGACCATGGAAGTTGGGAAACATGGAAATGGTTATGGGGAGAATTTTATATTGGACAACTGGGGTGGGGGTAAGAATGATACATAACGGTGGGATGGCCATTATTAAGGAAAAATAGTCCCTTAATGCATGTTCGTCGATCATGGTCGGTGGGGAAGTGGGAAAAATTTGAGTCTCCAAAGAATAAGAAATCAAATTGGGGATATGAAGTGTAAGATCAACTATGAGAACATGATCAACTATGAGAGAATTGAAAGATGGATTGCTAGAGGAGCACATTAATTGGTGATCAAGGCATTGCCAATTTGGCATAAAAGGAATGAGTTTTTTTTTTTAGTTTATGACAAAAATGAAAATATTTTTTGATTTTTGATAAATAGGAAAGGAGATAAATCATATTTTTAGATTTTTGGGACTACAAATATTTTTGGGTTTTGGGGATTAAAAATATTTTTGGATTTTTGGCTTTTAAAAAAATAAAAAATATTTTTGTATATTTTGTTTTTTCAAAAAGTGGGATGGTGGACATGTGTTTGAAAATCAGAGGATTTAGTGTAACATTGACTACCTAAAGATTGAATTAGTTACGTACAAATAAATGAGAAGTCCTAACTAGCACATAGCCAATTTTTATCTTCAATCAAGTAGTGGATAGTCAAATTTTAATTGATCCGCGAGCGAGAAAATCACAAAATTTTATACGTCACCTTTGAAAAGTGCACTCCGAGCTCCTTGCCGATAGAATATGATGCTTATTAATTAAGTCTCACCACTTTAGCTACTTCGACGATCGTCCATTTGGTACCATGCTGAGAAAAGCACAAAGCCGTTTTATTGGAAGGACTCACTTAAAACCCAGTTTCCCTAGACAAATTGTTTTGAGAAAGCGTGTTGAGTAGTGGCAGGGGTGGAAAGTGTAAGGACATTTTTCTCAAGTCCGATATGTTACATTTGTGTATGTCTTACGCCGCTACATTTGGCACGTCACTTCATGATATCACATGACGGCCTCTATCCGAATTCCACTAATCAAGCATTCAACATCTCCATCAAGTGTCCCACATACGCCTCAACGACTCCACGTTCCACGATTTTAGGAATTTTATGCAAGTGGTACGCAAGAGCAGTCAAAATAATGAAAGAAGGTAAGATAAGAAAGTTCAAGGGAATTTTGGTAATTTTACAGCAACCGTCCGAAGGTCCAGTCAATTGGAAAATTGAAGATCTCGATGCCATGAAGTTACTGGAAGAAATGACACCTCAATCCAAGCTACGATGAAGAACTTATGGCCCTTTGAAAATGGAGAAAATTCTGAGAAAATATTTATGAAGAATGTTGTGTGTTTTAGTCCCCAAACCAATGAAGTTTCGTGAACCAAAAGGCAAACCGGTTCGGGGAGAGAATTGGTTCGAGGTACATGCCGAACCGGTTCGAGGTACCTGACGCTGCAAGAGTCCCAATGAATTAAAATTCTTTTTGGTTTCCTTATAAAAGCCAACTTCGGGGGAGTTATTTTTCAAGACTTGGAGAGACGATTTTGAGAGTTCTATTAGCTCAAGTCTTCATATTTTTTAGTCCCAAAACTCATGTTTTGATTCACACATCATTCTCATACGTTTGTGAATCCTTTTGAAACCTAATAGCACTGCTTTGCTTTTGTTCATACTTGTGGAGAAGCCACTCTATTCTTCATTACTACCCTCCTGGAAAGGGAAAGTTCCAGCTGACGAACTTGTGGAGAAATCGTTTCTCTTCTTCATTGCTGACCACCTATAGTTCATGCAGGAGATTTCAGCCGAGACATCAAAACCGACGCCTGAGGGTATTTCGTATGTCACTCTTATTTTCATTGTAATTCGTGTAACCATTTTTACAAATTATAGGGAAAATAAAAAGGTTTTGCCCCTTTGGGGGATTTTTCCTAAAATTGTTTGTTTTATCCTGAATGCTTTATTTTATTTGATAAATCATCTAGATGCATGTTTTAGGGTTTAACTAAAATTTGGGAATAATTAGAATTGGATTTTATTTGAGAAGTCGTAAAATTTCCGCTGTACCAATTCTACAAATTGGTATCAGAGCTTATTTAAGCATTCACCACTTTTCAAATTGGTATCAAAGCGGGTTACGCTAATTTATCGCGTGATCCTGATTTTTTGAGGATTTTCTTTCTGATACAATTTCTCTACTCACGTTTACAAATTGGTATCAGAGCCTGTTACACTAAGTTATTGTGTTTTGATCCTGAATTTTCACAAAAATGGCTTTTAATGGTTTTGATGATCTTCGATGTCAAATTTTTGAAAAAGTTAATTGGAAAATTCACACGAACTGTTGTTTTAAATCTTCTGTTGAAAATGAATCTGAGAGGTGTTCTTGTTATGAGGGTGTTGGTCACACGTTAGATGAGTGTACCACAAATTTAATGAAGAAATTGAATAAACCGGTTTCTCGTGTTTCTACCCTTAGTGATAGTGATTCGAAAGAAGAATTTTTTTATGCTACTAGGCGAGAGCTTCCCACCCATGTGATTAGTGATGATCGTGAGGTTGATGGGAGTGAGGATGAAAGTGTAGATGAGCGTGACTTGCAAACTGCTTTCAATGAACTTTATGCCGAATCTTTGAAAAAGAAGAAAGAAAATTTGAAATTGAAAGTTCAATTGAAAGAGTGTGCCTTAAAAAATAATGATTTTTTAGTTGAAGAACTTTGGACACATGAGAAGATTTTGAAAGAGAAGCTTGATTACATCGCGGGTGAGAGAGATAGTCTTAGAGGGTTGATGGAGACTATGAAAAAGGAGCTTTTAGAGTTTGAGGATACTAGACGTGTACTTGAATCTAGGATATGTGAACTTGAGGTGAAATTGAAAGATTCAAGTAAGGTGAAATTTGATTTGGAGTCTAGGTCTGAAAAACTTGATAAGATTTTAGGCACAGTCGAGATCAAAACGGATAGGGGTGGGATTGGTCTTGAAGAATATGTTGCACCCATTCCCACATGTGTGTGAGAGCCTCCTAGGATTGTTAATAAAGAGTCACCGAAGTTTGTTAGGAAAGAGACCCCTAGGAACATCATAAGAGAACCTCCTAGGATCATTAGGAGAGTGCCACCTAGGCAAATTTGGAGAGAGCAACCGAGAAATTTGAGGAGAGGGCCACCTTTAGGTAACACACATCGCCCTATTTACACTTGCAGACATTGCGGTAGGCAAGGTCATCTTAGGCACTTTTGTTACAAGATTTTAAATGGACCTAGGAAGGTTAATAAAAGAATAAATTCGATTTCCCAAACCCCCATGTGTCGTTACAAATCTATTTGGGTTAGAAAATCGGATTTAGAGGCATATGGTCTTTTTGTTCACAACTCTCATTTGCTTGCACGTGATTCACCCCATGTGAAATCTTTTGGTTGATTGTGTTGGATGTTTGTCATACACTAGTTATGCATCATGTTATATTCTTTCTAGTGTTATGACTCACTTTGATGTAACTCACATTGATTTATTTATTGCATTTGTGTGTTTCTCTACTGTTTTAGCATTGTTTTGGATCTGTTTGCCCCTTACAGGTACTGTTTTCAAAAAAAATTTGCACTAGCTAAAACTGTATGATTTACTGGGCATTCTGGGTAGTTTTGGTTTTCTCATTCGAGCGAGATCTATATGTCGTTTGAGCATCAACTCTGTCTCGTACGAAGTCGCATCTCGCTACTTGCCCTTGTCGTTCGAGCGATAGAGCTAAGTCGTTTGAGCGACCTGTCTGGAACTTTTGTTTTTGCTTCCCTTCTGATTTCAGTACCCGGTGGTCATATGCTTAGGTTCTTGGTACTAATGGGTTGCTTCTGGTCAGTTTATATGCAGTTATTCTTGGTATCCATGCTTAATTGATAACACTGCATTGCTCATTTATCACATCTGCTTTCATTGTGGATTCTCTTGTGTGATTGCTGTTTGGTAACATAGAAAATTGCGCATATCGATATTATATGCTTACTGCTGGTTGTATCATTTGTAGTTATATTTTTTTTTTTTTTTGAAAATTTTTGAAAAATACAAAAATATTTTATCTTGATAAATTTTTTGAAAATCCAAAAAGATTTTTGTATTTTGTTTGCACCATTTATGGTTGCACTTAGAATGATCGAGTCACAACATTATTCCATTATTTTCATGTGACTATTTGATAGTGTTTTGAGATAATAGGTCAATTCATCCTTGTTCTTTATAAAGTTTGGAGTCATTAAGATGTAATTAAGTGTTACTTCCTAGGTTTGACTCATATTTTCCTTTATTGCACACATGCACGAATTTGTTTGATTATTGTGCTTGTCTTATCACATGTTGGTTGGGTGTTTTCACTTCAATCATGTCCTTTAAAACGAACCAAGCACAATAATTTTTGATAATAAACTTGTGCATATAAGAATCGCTTTGTGAGTTTGTGTTCTTTGTTTGAAAACGGGGAAGGGCTGCGAAAGGTTCATTTTGCCTTTGCGAATACTAAGCCATCGTTAAATTGGACCTAAAAAATGGAGGAATTCTATTATCTGGGGTCCAAAGAGATTTAAAAGAGCCCGAAAAAATTTAAAGGCAATAAAAAGAAATTCATGCCAATTATGGGTCATTTAGGTTTTTGCACCAATTCTCCAAAGTTTGAGAATTTAGTTTAACACCTCTAAAAGAAAATATATATGAGGGAGTTTGCTTGGAGATTTTATAATAGGTTTGCACGTCCTTGAAAATCTTGAAAAAGCGTTACATAGTTTTGGACGTTATTGGTGTAGAAATCACTTTGACTTTGATTTGTTGATTTGCATAAGACGATGTCATCTAAATTCAACAATTTCTACACCTAAGGATACTTTTGACGTTCATTCGTTAGGAGTACACGTATGCATCATGCACATATGATTGATTGAGTTGATTTGCCTATCGAATGCGTTCACAACCATTCATTCCATTTCCATGATTTGGTTATTTGAGTTTAAATCCATGGTGTGATTTTTGTATCTTATTTTTTGTATGAAAATTTTAAAAAATTCAAAAAATAGTTTGTGAAGATTTTTTTAGCATCTCTTTGCAAGAGCATGTTTGCCATTTGATTGATGCCTTGTTTTGAATAAGGTGACACACCGACTTTGCTTGTTTGATTTATTCATCTGATTTGTCTATTTGGGGACATAATAAAAAGGGGGAGAAAGAATTATCATTTTATGGGGGAGTTTGAATTTTGGGGGAGTTTTGAGATTTGATTTATGCTTTTGTCATACATTGGTATCTGTGTTTATCTCATTTCAAACTCGATACGTCACTTGATATTTTTCTTTATCTCATGTGAGTAGGTACTACATTGATGATCACTGAATTGCACACCCTGATGAGAAAAGCTTTGAGATTTTTGAGAATTTGAAGAACAAACAATGAAGACTTATTCATTTGTACCTTTCAAGTTTTGGGTTCATGGGAGGGTAGATTTGTATAGGCAATTTGATATTTGATAATTCGGATATTTTTATTTTGTACCGGCATAGACATAGGGGGAGATTTGTAAGGACATTTTTCTCAAGTCCAATATGTTACATTTGTGTATGTCGTACGTCGTTACATTTGGAACGTCACTTCACCATATCACATGAAGGCCTCTATCCGAATTCTGGTAATCAAGCATTCAACATATCCATCAAGTGTCCCACATCTGCCTCAACGACTCCATGTTCCATGATTTTAGGGATTGTGTGCAAGTGATACGCAAGAGAAGTCAAAACACTGAAAGAAGGAAAGATAAGAAAGTTCAAGGGAATTTTTGTAATTTTACATCCATCGTCCGGAGGTCCAGTCAATTGGAAAGTTGAATATCTCGACGCCACGAAGATATTAGAAGAAACGACACCTCAATCTAAGCTGCGATGAAAAACTTATGGCCCGTTGAAAATGGAGAAAATTCTGAGAAAATATTTTGAAGAATGTTGTGTGTTTTAGTCCCCAAACCAGCGAAGTTTCGCGAACCGAAGGGCAAACCGGTTCAGGGAGAGAATCGGTTTGAGGTACATGCCGAACCGATTCGGGGTAACTGATGCTGCAAGAGTCCCAATGAATTAAAATACTTTTTGGTTTTCTTATAAAAGCCAACTTTGGGGGAGTTATTTTTCAAGACTTGGAGAGACGATTTTGAGAGTTCTATTAGCTCAAGTCTTCATATTTTTGAGTCCCGAAACTCATATTTTGATTCACACATCATTCTCATACTTTTGTGAATCCTTTTGAAACCCAAGAACACTGCTTTTTTTATTCATACTTGTGGAGAAGCCGCTCTCTTCTTCATTGATGCCCTCCTGAAAAGGGAAAGTTCCAACCGACAAACGTGTGGAGAAGCCGTTTCTCTTCTTCATTGCTGACCACCTGGAGTTCTTTCGGGAGATTTCATATGAGACATCAAAACCGATGCCTGAGGGTATTTCATATGTCGCTCTTATTTTCATTGTAATCCGTGTAACCGTTTTTACAAATTATAGTGAAAATAAAAAGGTTTTACCCCTCTGGGGGATTTTTCTTGAAATTGTTTGTTTTATCCTGCATGCTTTATTTTATTTGATAAATCATCTAGATGCATGTTTTAGGGTTTAACTAAAATTTGAGAATAATTAGAATTGGATTTTATTTGAGAAGTCGGAATATTACCGCTGAAGCAATTATACAAATTGGTATCAGAGCTTATTTAAGCGATTACCACTCTTCAGAAAGAACTCACTAGAGTATCCTTCGGGTGTCTCGTTTCGAAAGGGTCCTATGAACATCGAATACTACTTGGATTGCTAGTTGGTTGATTTTAATTAAGTGATACATTTGAGTTGATAAGCAAGTGGGATAAGTGATTGAGTGGTTGATGAAATCTCAATTCGTTTCCATAACCAGATATATCTCTTTGGTTGATTAATTCATCATGCCATGCTAAAATAAGACAATGCGAAAATGAAAATCACATTGGAGCATAAAGGAGCACACAAAAATTGACCCGCTTGAGGAAAATTCAAGAGTGTTTAGAAAGTTACCTCCCATGAGTTATACACACGTGGAGTGAAGGTCGATTGAGTCGGCCGCGGGGAAGTTTGCCTAACTTTAGTCTTCCTCGGGATTTCTACGGACCCAAAATAGAGAGGCTTCTAAATCCATTCCATGGGCGCTCTCTCTCGATTTTGTCCCATTTCCCTTTTGGATTTTTTGTGATTAATTATTACATATAATTGGTGTAAAAAATACACCCAAATGAATACAACACCGTAATAGTCTTAATACAACAATTTAATAAAAAATAAAAATACAATTACTAAGGAAAAGGAAATACATGTCTTCATACGGGTCACCAACTTCAAGAAAGTGGCAACAACGCCATTTGATAGAAATTCTTTTGTATAATCATTGTAGAACAAAGATTTTCAATCAAAACCCAAGTAATACCTACAAAAAGTGATAAAAACGAATATAGAGGTACTAAGGGTATCAATCAACTTTCAAGTGTGTGAGTAAATGTGTGAACATGGTTGCAAAATTCGCTTCCAAATATTTTTTTTCTTTTGAAAACAATTTCAAGGGGTGATTAAAGATAATTAACTAAATTAGTAGTAATCTAAAGTAGGATAACTAGTGAATGAAAAATATAACGAGGAGTAAGGTAAATGATGCAAGTAAAAGGAAAAAAAGATAATGATTGAAATCCACCCCCATTCCATACAATTAACTATAATTTGAAACTTTTCACTTATATTAACTTCCAAAATATTTATCTAATTCAAACTTTTATTCTCATCACACTAATGAATTGAAATAAATATTATTTTAGAAAAAGGAGTTTCAATTCCTACAAATTCCACTTCAAATAGACTAAAATTAATCAAATGGACCACCCGCTAGAGCAAATTCATGTAACTAATTTTAAATCGTCAATAACACAACAAGAGTAGTAGAAAGTTATATTACAAGTTTAATCAAAAGATAAGCCTATCTCTAGTCTGAATCTTAGGAAAAAATTGTAAAATTAGTTGTCAATCATTTCTCAAATATGGTTTACTATTTCTCAATGCATAAACAAGTTTAGGAATTAAAAATTACTAATCAAAGGAAATTGATGAAAAAGAAAACTAATAGCAAAATTAATTGAAACTGTGGGGGCTTTATTTCATCCCTGTAATGGGATGCTTATACTACCACAATGAAGATCAAAAGTACGAGATATACAATTAAAGTCATTTGTAAACTAAATAAGTGTAAAAATGGAGAAGAAATGATCAAACCAACTCTTGAATTGGTATTAAGATTTCACTTCTTACAAAAGCATCTTAATCTCAATTGAATTAAAGTACTCAAATTATTTATCTACTAAATTCTAAAAAAAAACTAACAATTTTCTAAAACAGACCTTCTCTCAGCCTAAAATCAAGCTCCTTTGAAATGATGCTTGAGTTTTCTCTTTATAGGTGGTTATATGGGGTTAGGGTATATTTGTAAGGTTAAAGGTAGGGGTGGGAATTCGGGTTAGTCGTGTTATTTTCGAGTCGCATTGATTTTTATTTGAGTATAAGTATTAGGTACTCTTAAATCTATACAAGTTAATCATGTCATATTCGAATAATTTTGAATTATTTTTATAAACGGATTATCGTGTCAAAAATTGTCAACACCCGTTAAAGGTGCATGGAAAGGATGAGGTGGGGATTGGAAATAAGGTTAGGGAAATTTATGAAACACAGACGTGCATGTGTCTCGTGAGGTAATGAGAGCGTGAAGGGTGTTGAGGGACATTTTAGGGAATGAGACAAATAAAAGGCTAAGAGGGTGTGGGGGATGAGAGGAGTATGTGAGGATATTTTTGGTGTTATGAGGAGCATCTAGTTCGGGTCAGGTTCAGGAGATGGGTATATGGTCTCGGGAAGGGATTCAAGTTATGGGGTTTGGACAGTGGTGGGTTAAGGGTTTGCTAGGTTAAGGTAGGAGGTCGGGTTCAGGATGTTTCGGGTAGTGGGTGTTTGGAATCGAGTTAAGGGTGGTCCACAGGGTTGTTGCGTGGTGAGATGGGTAGAGAGAGGTAGAATCAGGTCTTGGGTTTAGAGCTAGGTGGCTCTCGGGTATGGGTTTAAGGTGGGTTTGGAGAGTAGTCGGTTTCAACAATGGGGTGTGGAGTTGGGTGGTCGTCGAATTTAAAGGTTTGGTTGGTGCTGGGTTCGGGTTGAAGGTGGATAGTCGGAGGTTATGTTGTGGTTTTGGGATTGGAAAATTGGAGAATATATGGATTTGGAGTTAGGTGGTTGTATTGGGTTGGAGGTTTGAGAATTTATGGGTTTTTGTTCGGCGGGTTAAGGACTAGTTATGGTTGGTGGTCGAAGGAAGATGTGGTAGTGGTGGGGGTATAAAGTGTGTTAGTAAGGTTTGGTTATGGAGGTTATGGTGGGGAGGGTGAGTGCTGAGAGAAATATAGAGAAGATCTATGCTTAGTTTTTTTTTTTTTTTTTTTCCGATTTTTGATCTGATTTTTTTTAGGTTTTAAAAAGGAGCATATATCAAATAGTTCCTCGAACTTTTTTAATACATATTTAGTCCAAGCGTTTTTATTTTGCACCAAAAAGTCCTTCACCAAACCTTTTTGGTACAAAATAAAAAAACTTGGACTAAATGTGTATTAAAAAAATGTTTAAGGGACTTTTTGGTATTTGATCCTTCTAAAAAAACGGGGAGTGATCGAGACGTGGAGGCCAAGCCTTAGGCCTTAGAAATCTAGGCGGGGCTTAGACGTAAAAAGGTCTAAAATGACGTTTAGACCTTCTTAATATATTTTACGATTTTTTAACCATAAAAAGACTATCAAAATACTAAAATTGTACATATAATAAAAATATGTCAGAATATATGCAAATTAAAATACTATTTGATTATTTTTTATGAGATAATGGTCCGGTTAGTAAAAAAATTCTTTAAAAGGCGATATCGTTTCATTAAAGCATTGCTATTTTTAGAAAAAAATTGCGTCTTAAGGGGTTTACCAAGAATAAAGCGTAAAAAACTCAAGGCGGTGCATTTATTCCAAGCCTTAAGCCTAAGTGGATTTTTTAGAATAGTGATTTTTTTTTCGAATTTTGAATGAATTTTAGTTTGCCGATTTTCGATTTTCTGATTTCAAAAAAAAATCGGATCGGAAATCGAAAATTATTCTGAATTACCGATTTTTTTATTTTTTCGATCCGATTTTTTCGAAACAATGCCGATCCGATATTTTCGATTTTTGTTTTATTTTTTTCGAATTATTTCCGATTTTTTCAAAATTATTTTTCGATTTTCGATTTTTCCAATTTGTTTTCCGATTTTTTGAAAGTTTTTCATATCCCACATCGACTAGGAGAGCGCTCCAAAATATGTTCTATAAAAGGAGAGTATCCTCCTAACTTCTACACAAATGAAAAAATGGGTCATATCTTCATGTATTTACATGTTGGCTAAACTATTTTCTTTGTTTCTTTAAAATGAGAATTTCGAGAAATAAAAAATCCATATTTTATTTTTTTGAAATTTTGGAATTTTCGAAATTTCTTGATTTTTCATATATTTTGTGAATTTTTGATTTTTTTCGATTTTTGCTAATTTTTCAATTTTTTTGAATTCGATTTTTTTTTAATTTTCCCAAAAAATCAAATTTCGAAGAGGCATTTTTTCGATCCGATAAGATCGAAACACGACCCTATGTGTGATAGTGAAGAGAGAGAGGAGGATAACATGTAATGTGTTTTGAAAAATGTGAGGTGTGAGAGTCTATACGGTGTGTGTAGGTGTGTGGTAAACCAAAGTAGGTGAGGAAAGACTTAGAATATGTGTGTGTGAGAATGAGTAATACTACACGGACCCCCATTTTGTATCCCCCATTGTGTACCCTATAATAAGACAAGCCAATAACAAGTTGTACTTTATGCCCTGATAGAACCCACAACAACAAGGTATAAGCATTTAAAGCAGATGATATGGATGGGGGTACACAAAGGGGGTACACATAATTTTATTGGTGTTTATTGGTATGAGAATAGTGTGTGTGTGTGTGTGTGTGTGTGTGTGTACCATATTGCGTGTATATATATATATATAGCCATGCGCTCTAACATCCCTCACTTAACATATCTATATATATGAACATTCGTATTTTTAAAAACTAGTAAAAAAATATTTCTTTAACTAAATTTGGTATATATGATCTACATAATGAGGAGATCATTTACAAAAAAAAAATCGAAAATTTCAACCCGGAAGTGGGTGAGATGATGGAAAAATTTTAAAAGGTAAAAAATGCATGTATATACTCACTTTTCATTTCACCCATGTTCGGGTTGAATTTTTCGATGATTTTTTTATAGAGGATCTTCTCATTATGTAGATCATGTATACCAAATTTGGTTTGAAAATATATATTTTTTTTAGTTTTTTTTAAAATGAGTATGCTAATGGGTATGTAAGTAAGGTATGTTGGAGAACCTAACTCTGTGTGTGTGGGTGTGTTTACAACACACACAAAAATAATAAAATATAATAATATTAAAAACTATAACACACACATATATAAAAAGACCCAAACAATCAAATTTAAATCTAAAATAAACAAATAACACTAAAAATAAACAAAGAAAAATATATTATTGACATATACCTATATATATTCACATACGACACGTATTAATATACCGTAAACACTATTATACATAAGACGATACGCACGCAAATATAATATTAAAAATATTTAAAAGCCCTGAAAATAATATGTATAAAATAGTAATACAAATATAATACATGCACGGGGAATTTCAAAAGGTTTGAAAAATGGTTTTGGCTTGAGTATTTAGTAACATGATAAGGTTTAGGCTTGTTTGACTGCATCAATGCCACATTTTTCATAAACAACGTATTTGAAATCGAAAATACAAATTGACGTACAAGATAAACACATACATGCATAATTTTACCGAGAAGTATTAATTGAAAGGCGTCTACTAGGGGTATAATTTTAACACTTTTGGGTGCTGTTCAGATACAAGCCAATATAGGTATAACACCTCAATTGTGTCGCACTTTTGTGTAATATTTTTGTGTATGCCTAGCATTGTCCTTTCAAATCACGTTTAATAAAGATTATTATATAAGGCCTTTATCCGGAAAGGAATTTTTCATATCTTTTAGATATTTTTGTTAGTAATTAGTACATGCCGTAAAAAAGGAAAGTAGCTTATATATTTTTTAGTGAAGTTAGTAATCGTTTAAATGTAAACACCTAAGCAAAGTTTGTGGAGTTAAAATAACATATAATAGTTTGGATTATTTTGAGTTTTCCTCACTTTTATGATCAATTTTGCAATAGACTCCCGCTTTCTTAAAAATTTACAATCCATCCCCATCTTGTTAAGTCTTCATTCAAAACATTACTTAACATTTATGTTTATTGTTCACATTTTAAGTTTTCCCTCCATTTTTATGATCGATTTTGTAATAAACTCCCATTTTTTTAAAAACAATTGCTCTACAACGTTAATCTATTAACTCTCCAAGATTTTTATTTTTATGATAAAAAACTATTTGGCTTATAATAAAAAAATCTATCTTTTTAAAAGGTGGAAGATTCCAAAAATAAGAAATTTCAAAATATATTTTAAAAAATTATGGGATTTCTATATCTTCAATTTTTGGAAACTTGTAAAGTTCTTCCGTCAAGCCTTGATCAATGTGTATTAATAAATTATTTTTGGCAGAATTTAATTAAATAAATACGTGAACAATTTACTTGATTGTTATTACATGTGTATATAATTCATTTATGCATAATGTGTTCACCCGTAGAAAATAAATTATATGTTAAATTAAATTATTATTATGTGGTTATTAAACATAATAGAAATATGTTACTTAGACAAATATAGTTTGGGCTTGGGAACTCATTTGGGTGTTTTAGACATCTAAGTTTGTGCTCAGGGCATGGATATACACTTAGATGAGTTACTGGGTCAATCCAGGTACTGTTTCAGGCTTATTTGGGGCCTAAGGGTGTAAAACGGACGGATACGGAGCGGATACTATAATATCCACATATGTATCCGCCAACTCCCCACGCTATTCATATCCGTATCCGTATCCGCTCGGATAATAATTTTAGCTATCCTTATCCGTATCCTCTCAGATTTCCCGGATTTGGATAATATCCTTATCCGTTTTTATTATTTGAGATACATTGAGATAAACATAACTTATTAAACACTAATTTAATCAATGAATTAAATATATAATTATCCATGTAATATATAGAGGATGTGTAAACCATCAAATTAAATTATAAAAGAAGGTTCGAACATAAGTACTAACCTTTAATGTGCAATTTCTTATTCAATTGTGATAATCCATTGAAATTTGTATCCTCTTGAGTTTGTCTAATGTTTGAACAAAAATGAAGTGAAACATCATCTTACCTGAAAAATATAACTAAATTAAAATATTAATTGAGAAAATAAAGAATATATTACAATAAAGAAGGGATGCTTTTTTTACCCCTTCAGTTCCTGAAGTGTGTCATTCTCATCTCCTTTGTATCCTTGTCGAATAATTAATTTTTCGGTACACTGAACATAAATTAATAAACACATTACAGCACATTAATGAATATACAAAAACATAAATGTATACAAGCAATAAGCAGTAAACAACAAGCTTACACATAATAGAAAAATGAATTGAAACATAGCAATTACTACGAATAGAAAATGTAAGCGGGAAGTTGTAAGCTTACACATGAATAGTAACATAGAAATTAACAGTAAGCAGTAAGCTTACACATATGTGTTGGATCGGATGTCCTGTGTAATACACAGTTCAGATTTTACAAACATAGCAACAATTAACATGAATAATAAATTTTGATTTTACAAACTATGAGTTTCTTGTTTGATCGGAGCTGATTTCATAGAAAAAAAATCAAGCTTTACACTGAAAAATATGTTAGACCGAGGTTGATTACACAAAAAAATACGTAAGCTTACACAGAAAAAAAATGTAAGATCGGGACTGATTACAAAGAAAAAAATGCGAGCTTACAAACTATGCGTTTCTTATTTGAGTGGGGTTGATTTCAGATCGGGGAGAAGCAGAGCGGCGCTGATTTGAGATTGGGACTGGTTTCATATTGGGGGGTTGAAATAAGATCGAGGCTAATTTCAAGGGGGTTGAATCGCTGACTTCAGGCGGGGTTGATTAGGGTTTTTTTTGGGAGTGGAAATGAGGGAGGGGAGAGAGAGAGAGAGTTGGGGAAAATGAAATGAGGGAGGCTGATCCTGATTCATGCTCAGCTCAATGGGGGGGAAATGAAATGTGTCTACATGCACGCACGCTCAGCTAAAAAATGAGGCTGAAATTTATATGTAACTATTATATATAATTAATAGCTATGTTATGTGTAACTATTTTATGTTATATGTAACTATTATATATAATTACTAAAAATGAGGCTGAAATGATAATATTTTTATATTATAATAAATAAAAATGTTATATGTAATTATTATATATAATCAATTTTAATAATAAATTATTACTTAATACAACACAGATACGGATATCCGCAAATATGTCGGATACACATACTAGTCGTATCCGTATCCATTTTTCATATATTTTAACATACTATCCATATTCGTATCCATATCTGTTTTTTTTTATAAATATCCGTAAAATTCGGACTCGAATACCGGACGGATTAAGATTTTTGAATATTCGTTTACACCCCTATTGGGGCCAAAAGTGGGGATTATGTGTAATACGGGATTTGGGGTTATAAGATGATAATTAGCAACCTAAGAGTCTATTACCCCTAGCAACCCCACACTCATTAGAGAGGTTACTAAAGCTAGAGAAAGGAGGATTAAAAAGGATTCAAGATGAAAGACTCCAATCACCTGTTTAAGGCAAGAACTCTCTTGCTAAATCAATTACAATATATTTTTTAATTCATTTATGCATTTTCTCGTAACAATTCCAAGTTAGTTGGATAAATTTATGAGTATGATTAATTAGAATGAACTTTATGATTCTTAGAAATAAATCTGGAAATAATGGTGCTTAAGAATTAAAAAATTTAGTGAGAAACCCGAAATTGGTATCGTGTTAATTGAAAATTGAATCGTAGAATACATATTGTAGGAATACTATTTTGGTGATTATAATTCACGTATTGATCCCTTAAATATGAGTATGATTAGATAAAAAGTAAATAGGGATAGATGGACTCTAATGTTAGACTTGTTTTTTCGGGATATCCGGGACATGATCTTATGTTAATTTGGCTAGATAGTTATCTAAAAAGTGTTTTTGGATCGTGAAGAATCTATATTCATTGAAATAAACATGGATAAAACATTTAGAACAACATTGGTTCAGAAAGTGTGAAACCCGTATAGAAAAATGTAACAGTTTTTGGCTTCTGCCAGAATGCGAATCGATTCAGCCGTCCAGGCAAATCGATTCGATTTGGGGCGAATCGATTCATCCCTAGAGGCGAATCGATTCGACCTCTGGGCTAGGTCAGGTTAGGATCAAAAAAAAAATTGGGCGAGTATGTGGGAGGTCATCCAAGTGAGTGGACAATTAATTAAAATCATATTTGTGTCACTATTTAATAGTTAGAGAATTTGACAATTAACTAGATGGTTAATTCTTAAAGTAAGGATATTATATGGAGATTGTGAGACTTATTTGGGGTAATTATAGGGTTAATTACCTATACATATTATGTCTTCAAATATGTATTTATTTATTTATTTGTATGAACATACCCATGTTTGTGGATGGTATATCGGTTGGGGTTACGTACATTTCGGGACTATAGCACGCGTCGGCAAAGGTGGGCTAAGCATTGTGTAGGTCATTATTTTGTGTCCTACATGGAAGCACCAATTACGAGGAGGTGGGTGGGATGGTTGGAATCCATTTTCATTGTTCGGGGGTATGGATCGTGCAATAATGTACTGCATAGGGACCGCCCCGCTTCTGTGCATTTTTTGATGTCCATTTGGACGAGGGACTCCTCCGAAATTACCGATAGAGCACGAACGGGACACTGAAGGTAGACGCCTTTAAATGTCACACACACACACACACACACATATATATATATATATATATATATATATAAGGGCATATATAATTATATAAATTAATTGAGAATAAATCCATGTAGTCTAACGATGTAGACAATTATTGATGAACCCAATACTATTTAAAATACATAATAAATGATATGCTATTTCTAGTGGGTAGTATTGTAGGGGCTACTCTTGGGACTAGAAGCATACGTGAAGATGGTTAGATTTAGTTTATGAATTGTGCTAGATGTATTAAATATAATCTTATTAGTGTAGTTATCAGATTTCATACTTGGGACTTGGGTTGATATACATATAGAACTGCACTTAGATAAGGGGTGAGATATTTAATGCATGCGAGTGACGATGAGTAGTGTATAATGTGAATTAACTTCATAATTGCATATTGATTTCATGAGATAATCTTGTAACTCTAAGGCACTGATCTAAATTATAAAATATTTTCCCCCCAAATTTGCCTAAAAAGGGACAACAGGGCTAACAGGAGATCAAACTTGCAATCGTACTTTCTCATGAGTAATTCCATTTGATTGACTCTAGTTTAGGTTGTTATTTCCATTCCAGTCATTTTATTATTTCAGAGATTGTATGGGCATAAGCCCAAAGTTTATTATTCTATTATTTAAATATCAGTTATACTTGTGACGGATATTTGATAACTTTTGGGAGATTGCATTTATTTACTATTAATTATTATTTAAATTATTTTACAGTGCATGTTTGATTTAAAATTATAAATGTCATATTATGGTTTAATGCTAAGAATGATATAGATTGTTTGACAAGCCCCACATCCGACGTATTGTGTCTGACCAACCTTTGCGTGAAAAATGAGGGTTGTTAGTGTTGGTATCAGAGTCAGGTTTTAGCGTCCTTAGGATTTGTGTTGTGTTCATTATGTTCTGCATTGAGTGTAATACCCCGTATTTTTATGCATATTTATTTTAATATGAAATTATGAAAAATGGGGATTAAAAAATTTAAAGGGAGAAAATTTAATTTGAAATTAATTCGATTTAATGGTAATAATTACTAGCGTGACTAGAGTTAGTAGTTATAAAAAATAATATTATGACCGGGATATGATACACGACAGTCATGATATACTTATTTGGGACGCGCGTATGAGTCGTGTCACTGATATGTATTTGGGTTAAAAAGGTAAATTATTTTTATAACTCGAATGACTATTTTGAGTGCGCCAGAGTGTTCGGAAGGGTCGAAATAGTCAGAAAAAATTACTCGGGTATTTTATTTGGAGTCCGGGACATTTTAACCCAAAATGACACCCCGGAGGGGTATTTTGATCTTTTGGGATTTTTGGATAATTAAATGGACAAAAATTAGGTTTAATTAAAAACATTGAGGGTTAGTGATCTATCAGTTTCAACTTACGTGAGAGAGAGAGAGAGAGAGAGAGAACCAAAGAGGAAGGAGAACCATAGGAGAGGAAGGGGCAAACCCAAGAGATTTCAAACAAAATTTATGTCAAAGTGTAGATCGTGACGAGAGGATCAACCACATACCAATTTCAGTCCAAGAATCAGAAGTTCATTCCGAGGCAAGTGTTTATCTTTCTCCTCTTTTAGCATATATTGTTCCTATTAATTTAGGTTTGATGATATAAACTTGGTGCAATGAAAACTTAGGTTTAATTAGACTAAATTGTGAAGAAACATTATGAATTGGAGATGGGCATGCATGTAGAGATTTTTTCCTTTGTTGGACTATTAAAATCTGGTAATTTTATGTCTTAATCACGAATTATAATAAGAGTTTTGGACAATTAAAATTCTGGGTTCATATTTATGAGACTTATTTGAAATTGAAGAGATTGTTGAATTCCAATTGAGTATATAAGGATTTGACCTTTAATTCATATTAAAAAGTACCTTAGGGTGATTTGGAAATGCGTAGGAACATTACATTAAGATTAGGATGAGTTTGGATAGAGATTGAAGTATGAAAATTTGAGAAAATTGAACTTGGGGAAGAACTAGGCCTGTTCAGAATTTTCACTAGAAGACCAGCCCAGGTCGTTCGAACGAGACTTCTAACGAGATTTTCAATGACCCTTCTAACGAGTTACTGAGTTCGTTCAAAGTGGAAACTTCATTCGAACGACCTCGTTCGAACGAGAATCCTAAAACTTCTAACGAAATTCCAGAATGTGTTTTTAAGGCCCGTTCGAGTTAAAAACAATCCTAGATTCATCCAAGCGAGTGTATTAACCTATGTGAGTAACTGGTGACTTAAAATCCAAAGTTTTAGGGAATTAAAGGTGTAATAATACTCGAGTTACTGAATTTGTGTGAAAACCTAGGAGATAATGTAAGTCCTAGAGAGGCTATATATATACGAAGATCGTGGAGAGTAATGGCGTTAATATTACTTACGGATTATAGTATTTAGGCTATGTGAATACCTATTAATGTATATAAGTTGTGTGTATGATTATTACTTGGAATATCATGTGTATGACATACCTAGCTACTGGTTATCGAACAGAGGTTAGCGCATTGTGAACGACCCTATCTTGTGGGCCTTTGGGGGATTTTGAGTCGTACCACTAGAGTATGGAACCTAGGTACGGACTATCTATAAGAATGATAGTATTGACGGTTGTATGGGTGCATAGGTATGTGCGTAGCCCATCGGCTTGGCACTATGTTCGCCTTCAATATGTGTATTCATTTTATTGATTCTTGAGAGATTGAACCCGTTATCCTTTCTCCGTGAGCGTTGCAATGGGACTAGATAGACGAGTATGCCTAGAACGAGGGGTTTCTTAACCATGGGTGTAGTATTAGGATATATGTATGTATACATATTGAGATTTTGTATATGAAGACTAATTTCCTATTCTGTGTTTCATGTTGACTACTTTATTAAAGTATATACTTATTGGGTCAACAATTGGGAATAAGGAATGATGGGAGAATGAGTTATAACATCCTTAAAACTATTCCGAAATAATAGTAATATATTGGTTTCGGGTTATTTAGATATTGTATCCGACATAGTGATTGTCCTACATATAGTCAGGTAAGGTATTAAGACTAGTATGGGTAGTTGGACTCGCTAGGTGTGCACATTAGACGAGAGGTGAGCATCTCAAGTCAGTACGCTAAGTTAACTTGGATAATATATATGCTAATTAAATCAATATAAGCACTTACTATATTTAAACTATTTTCTACTCAGGCTCTGACCCATTTTTTTGCAAATCTCTTTTCTTGTTCTATTATTTTAGGTGCTCAGCCACAGGGACTCCAGACTTAGCAGATTCCATTCATTTGTCGAGTTGTAGCTGCTGTGGAAGCTACAGAATAGTTCTAGTAGACGCTTCTGAGTCTATTTCTCCTTATCTATCAGTCATTTATTTCAGTTGGACATGTTGTCCCTCCTATTTTACATTCCGTAATTTAGAGTTATTTTATTCTATCATTAGACTTTGGTTTCATGTTATTGGTTCTAGTGTCCTTAGGATCTGTACGGCCTATTGTGTGTTCGCGTGGCGTCCTTTGATATAGAGCTCAATATTTTTGGATTGTTGTACTCTTTATGCATTTTACGTTGTTCAGCTACTTTGAGATAATAACTGTAGACTTATGAAACTTTTCTCTGCTTTCAGGTGCCTCCTCGACGTGCACAGAGGGTTCCTAGGGATGCCCAACCCAAGCCTCAACCTGCATCAACTCAGGGCATCATGAATTCCACTGAAGTTGCCGCCATTATAACTCAGGCTGTAAATGCGGCATTGGCAGTTGTGTAGTAGGAACCACCTCAGGCATCAGTGGTGGCTCCAGTTCATGCCCAGGCTTTCCCGTCTGCTTGGTAATGTGTTAGGGATGCCTTTCAAAAGGTGCATCCTCCGTAGTTTACAGGGAGCTCTGATGTGGTGGTAGTGAGCCAATGGAAGAAGGATATCCAGAGGCACCTGGGGATACATGAATGCATTCAGGTGAAGAGTTGGATACTGGCGACATTCAAGTTAGTTGGGAGCAGAACTGTAGTGGTGGGAGTCTATTACCACCGCTAAGGAGAGAGACACACTCACTATTCGAGACTTTTGAGTGCGGTTTGATCGCAAATATTTTCCCTCAGCCGTCCAGATAAAGATGAGACATAAATTAGTGAACTTAAAACAGGAGGGAAAGACCATGGTGGAATTTGAGGCAGAGTTTATCAACCTTCTGAACATTGTACCGGATGAGATCCCAACTGAGGAGAAGAAGATTCAGTGTTTTATTGATAGGTTGATATGGAGGATCCGCCAGCACTTGATAGGCAATCTATCATTGGCCACCTATTTAGACGTGGTTAATGCAACACTACTCCACTGCTAGGACCACCGTTTTCATCTTACCGAGGTTAAGCAAGTAGGAGAGCTCAACCAACAGGGCACTAGTGGAGGAAATAGTGCCAGTGGGGCACAGGCAGTTCAGGGTTAACATAGACACAATGAATAGGTTTACCAGTAGGTAGATCCTAAGAGGTTCAGGTAAGGAGATTTTAGACATGGGCAGGGAGTCTTTCGATATGGCCAGCAGGGTCAGCACGGCCATCAGGGCCAGCATCAGGTTCAGTAGGGCCAGAATGGCTAAGGGAGGGGTGGTAACGGCCATCAGGGACAATGGGAGGACCCTTTTTAGGGAGATGTTTCACTTGTGGCAACACTGGCCACAAATGTCAAGACTTCCCTTAGAAGGGTAGAGGCCAGCAGCAGTAGCAAGGTGCTCGTCAGGAGCCCCAGAGACCGTTATTTCTCACAGCTCTCCCAGCACCTCCATAGATGCTAGCACTGCCACCCATTCCAGCTGCCCCAGTTCAGCAAGGGCAGTTTCAGTATGGACGAGTCTATAATCTTCAACAGGTTGCAGTCCCCCAGGACCCACCTGCGATTTAGGGTATGTTTTCCATCCAGGGGACTTTGGGGTGTATTTTATTTGACACGGGGGCCACACACTTTTTATTACCTCGGGATTTTCACATACTAAGGGATTGTTTGATACATCAGAGAGAACGGTCACTTTTGTGGATTCGTCGTTAAGTAGAGGTTCCGTTATTTCTTTTATTTTTTGGGGAATGGGTATAGAGATTGGGAAGTTTATTTGACCTACTGACATGCTTGTATTGAATATGTCCGAGTATGATGAGATTATAGGTATGGATTGGCTTGTTAGGTATAGTGCCATGATTGATTGTTTTAGTAGGAGTATAGTTTTTGCTATACCCGGTTAGGAGATGTTCCTGGTGGTGATGCCTCTCCCTGAGGGAGGATCGTCCACACATTTATACTATACAGAGGATGAGACCTCTAGGGAGGTGGTGGTATCACTTGACTCGATTCCTGTTGTTCGAGAGTTTACTGATGTGTTTCAGGAGATTCCGCGGTTACCACCAAGTAGAGAGATAGACTTTGTCATTGATATAGCCGAGCACTCGACTTATAGCCCGTACACCTTACCGTATGGCTCCAGCCGAGATGAGGGAGTTACGTGACCTAATTGAGCAGTTGTTGGGGTAGGGATTTATCCGTAGGAGTACTTCGCCGTGGGGTGCTCCCGTACTATTCGTTAAAGAGAGGGATGGATCATTGAGTTTATGTGTTGATTACCGGGTATTGAATAAAATCATGATACGAAACAAATATCCATTGCCTCAAATCGATGACTTATTAGAACAGTTGAGAGGGGCTGCCTTCTTCTCAAAGATTGACTTGAGATCGGGATACCATCAGTTGCGTATCAGGGAGGAAGATGTGTCGAAGACTGCCTTCTTAACGAGATATGGTTACTTTGAATTTGGTGTTATGCCTTTCGGGCTAACCAACGCCCCAACTGTGTTAATGGACCTGATGAACAGGGTGTTCAGAGAGTTCCTGGACCAGTTCGTCATCATATTTATAGATGACATTCTGGTTTACTCACAGACCGAGGAGGAGCATGCCGAACACTTGAGGCAAGTTTTGTAGACACTACGTCAGTATGAGTTATACGCAAAATACGAGAAATGTGGGTTTTGGCTAAAGAAGGTCTAGTTTTTTGGGGCATATCATCTCTGACAGGGGGATATCCGTGGATCCGGGGAAGGTGTCAACGGTGAGGAAGTGGGGACAACATACGATACCGATTGAGATACGCTATTTCTTGGGCTTAGTCGGGTACTATAGGAGGTTCATTCGAGGGTTTTCAAAGATAGTGGGTCCGTTGACACACCTGACTCGCAAAGGGGTACCATTTATCTAGAGTGAAGCTTGTCAGTTAGCCTTTGATGAGTTGAAAGATAAGTTAACCTCATCACTAGTGTTAGCATTGCCCAGGCCGGGAGTGGAGTATCTAGTCTACACTGATGCATCCTTATTAGGACTTGGGGGTTTATTTTAGCAGTAGAATCAGGCTATAGCTTATGCCTCCCATAATCTTAAGCCTCACGAGAGAAATTACCCCACCCACGACTTGGAGTTAGCAGCGGTCGTGTTTGCACTTCGAATTTGGAGACATTACCTCCTAGGGGAGAAATTTCGCTTATTCACGGACCACAAGTCACCACAGTACCTCTTCACTTATAAGGAGTTAAATATGCATCAACGCCAGTGGCTTGAGTTTGTGAAGGATTATCATTTTGATATCCAATACCACAAGGGAAAGGCTAACGTGGTAGCAGACACGTAGAGCCGTAGGCCAGTAAGTGAGGTGGATGAGGTGTGGAAAGCGAAATGGAAGGAGTTAGGACACCAGGATGCGGTGGAACAATCGTTCATGTCTTTGATGATAGTTACGCCCCATATTATTACGAGAGTAGTACAGGCTTAGGCAACTGATCCTTTCTACCAAAGTCAAATAGTGAAACTTCTAGCAGAGGGGGCCGAGTCTTATATCGTGGGTTCAGATGGGGGTTTGTGTTTCAATGGAAGATTGGCTATTCCCGATGGAGAAGACTTGTGACACGAGGTTATGATAGAGTCGTGCGGTTCACGATTTGTGGTACATCCCGGTGGGGATAAGATGTATCAGGATATGCGTAGACAGTACTGGTGGAGCGTGATGAAGAAGGATATTGCCGATTTTGTCTCGAAATGTACCACTTGTCAGTTGGTAAAGGTGGACTATCAGAGATCGACGGTACTTCTACAACCATTATAGGTTCCTATGATGAAATGAGAGAGAATTTCCATGGACTTCATCACGGGATTACCTACATCGCAGAGGGGTCACGATTGGATATGGGTGATAGTGGATTGGTTGACTATGGTAGCCCACTTTCTGCCAGCCAGGACAGATTACACCAAGGGAAAATACGCCCAGATATTGATAGCAGAGATAGTGAGACTCTACGGAGTGCCTCACAATTTCATGTCTGATAGAGATAAGGTGTTTGTGTCTCAATTTTGGGAGAGTTTTCAGGAGGCAATGGGTACGGAGTTGCGACTGAGAACATCCTATCACCCGCAGCCGGATGGTCAGACCGAGAGAACAAATCAGATGTTATAGGACATGTCGCATATGTGCATCATTGATTTTAGCAGAGGCTGGGATCATTATCTCCCGCTGGTGGAGTTTGCCTATACCAACTCCTACTAGTTTACTATCGGTATGGCTCCATTTGAAGCACTATATGGAAGACCTTGTCGTTCCATGGCATGTTAGTTAGAGGTGGGGGATAACAAGCTACTTGATTCGGAGGTGATTCAGGATACTTCGGCGAGGGTAGAGTTGATACGGAGTTGTATTCGGGTTGCTCAGGATCGATAGAAGAGCTACATTGACGCCAAACGGTATTTTTAAGAGTTCAACATTGGGGATCAGGTGCTACTTCGGGTGTCTCCTATGAAAGGAGCCATGCATTTTGGGAAGAAGGGAAAGTTGGTGCCTAGGTATGTCGGGTCATCCCCCATTATTGAGAGGAATGGGCCAGTTGCTTATAGACTTGGGTTACCAGAGCACTTGCATAGGGTCTATGACGTGTTCCATATCTCTTCGCAAAGGAGATTTCTTCAGGATGATTTGGCCCATACTCACATTGCGTTAGAGGATATCGATTTACCGCCTGATAAGTCCTACGAGGAGGGACCGGTTGCTATCCTAGACCATAGCAAGAGGAAGTTGAGGTCAAAGATAGTATCACTAGTCCGTGTTCAGTGGCGGCACCATAATGTTGAGGAATCAGTCTGGGAGCACGAGGATGACATGTGTGAACGTTATCCAGAGTTATTCTTGCCAGGTATATATTCATTTCCAATTTTCGGGACGAAATTCTGTTATTAGGGGGGGAAGTATGTAATACCCCTTATTTTTATGCATATTTATTTTAATATGAAATTATGGAAAATGGGGGTTTATTAATTTAAAGGGAGAAAATTTAATTTAAAATTAATCCGATTTAATGGTAATAATTACTAGCATGACGAAAGTTAGTAGTTATCAAAAATAATATTATGGCAAAGATGAGATACACGACAGTCATGATATAATTATTTGGAACGCGCGTATGAGTCGCGTCACTAGTATGTATTTGGGAGTTAAAAATGTAAATTATTTTTATAACTCGAATGACTATTTTGAGTGCGTCAGAGTGTCCGAAAGGGTCGAGATAGTTAGAAAACACTACTCGGGTATTTTATTTGGAGTCTAGAGCATTTTATCCCAAAACATCACCCCAGAGGGGTGTTTTGGTCTTTTGGGATTTTTGGATAATTAAATGGACGAAAATTAGGTTTAATTAAAAACATTGAGGGTTAGTGTCTATCAGTTTCAACTTATGTCAGAGAGAGAGAGAGAGAGGGGGGGGGGGGGAGAACCAAAGAGGAAGGAGAACCATAGGAGAGGAAGGGGAAAACCCAAGAGATTTCAAACAAAAGTTACGCCAAAGTGTAGATCGTGACGAGAGGATGAATCACATACCAATTTTACTCCAAGAATCATAAGTTCATTCCGAGGCAAGTGTTTATCTTTCTCCTCTTTTAGCATATATTGTTCCTGTTAATTTAGGTTAGATGATATAAACTTGGTGCAATGAAAACTTAGGTTTAATTAGACTGAATTGTGAAAAAACATTATGAATTGGAGATGGGTATGCATGTAGAGATTTTTCCCTTTGTTGGACTATTAAAAGATGGTAATTTTATGTCTTAATTGTGAATTATAATAAGAGTTTTGGACAATTAAAATTTTGGGTTCATATTTAAGAGACTTATTTAAAATTGAAGAGATTGTTGAATTCCAATTGAGTATATAAGGATTTGAACTTTAATTCGTATTAAAAAGTATCTTAGGGTGATTTGGAATTGTGTAGAAACATTACATTAAGATTGGGATGAGTTTGGAATGAGATTGAAGTATGAAAATTTGAGAAAATCGAATTTGGGGAAGAACTGGGCCTGTTCGGAATTTTCTCTAGAAGACCAGCCCAGGTCGTTCGAACGACCTCGTTCGAACGAAACTTCTAATGATTTTTCCAATGACCCTTCTAACGAGTTACTGAGTTCATTCGAAGTGGGAACTTCGTTCGAACGATAATCCTGGAAATTCTAACGAAATTCCAGAATGGGTTTTTAAGGTTCGTTCGAGTTAAAAACCATCCTAGGTTTATCCAAGAGAATATATTAACCTATGTGAGTAACTGGTGACTTAAAATTCAAAGTTTTAGGGAATTAAAGGTGTAATAATACTAGAGGTATTGAATTTGTGTGAAAACCTAGGAGAGAATGTAAGTCCTAGGGAGGCTATATATATACGGAGATCGTGGAGAGTGCGCTAATATTACTTACGGATTATAGTATTTGGGCTATGTGAATACCTATTAATGTATATAAGTTGTGTGTATGCTTATTACTTGTAATATCATGTGTATGACATACCTAGATACTGGTTATCGAACAGAGGTTAGCGCGTTGTGAACGACCCTATCTTGTGTGCCTTCGGGGAATTTTGAGTCGTACCATTAGAGCATGGAACCTAGGTACGGACTATTTCTGAGAATGATAGTGTTGACGGTCATATGGGTGAGTAGGTATGTGCTTAGCCCATCGGCTTGGCACTATGTTCGCCTCCAATATGTGTATATGTTTTATTGATTCTTGATAGATTGAACCCATTGTACTTTATTCGTGAGCGTTGCAACGGGACTAGATAGTTGAGTATGCCTAGCACCAGGGGTTTCTTAACCATGGGTGTAGTATTGGGATATTTGTTTGTATACATAGTGAGATTTTATACATGTAGACTGAGTTCCTATTCTGTGTTTCATGTTGAATACTTTATTATAGTATGTACTTATTGGGTCACCAGTTAGGAATAAAGAATGTTGGGAGAATGAGTTATAATATCCTTAAACCTATTCCTAGATAATAGTAATATATTGGTTTCGGGTTATTTAGATATTGTAGCCGACATAGTGGTTTTCCTACATATAGTCAGGTAGAGTATTGAGACTAGTATGGGTAGTTGGACTCGCTAGGAGTGCATATTATATTAGAGGTGAGCATCTCAAGTGAGTACGCTAAGTTAACATGGATAATATATGTGCTAATTAAATTAATTTAAGCACTTATTATATTTAAACTATTTTCTACTCGGGCTCTGCCCGTTTTTTCGAAAATCTCTTTTCTTGTTCTATTATTTTAGGTGCTAAGCCACAGGGACACCAGACTTAGGATATTCCATTCATTTGCCGAGCTGTAACTGTTGTGGAAGCTACGTGATATTGCTAGTAGACGCTTCTGAGTCTATTTCTCTTTATCTATCAGTCATTTAATTAGTTGGACATGTCGTCCCTCCTATTTTACATTCCGAGATTTAGAGTTATTTTATTCTATCATTAGACTTTGATTTTATGTTATTGGATTATTGTGTGGGATTTTGACTGGATGTGTTTATTCCAGTTCTTTATTTAAATTTAGTTAGTTCTTACCTTATGCTATTGTGATGTATGGTGATGGTTAGATATTTCCCTTTATTGGTGATGGTTAATAACATGATAAAATTTTGACACCAACCTTTTTAAATATTCGGTGGTTAGTTTTTTTTTAAATTAAAATTTGAGTTTTCGACAGTGATGCATTATCTTAACCAACTTGATATTCTAAAATTTATTAATTAAGGAATGATCACCCGATAATTAATTAGGCGGGGTGTCACATTGGGTTCTTTGATATATAGAGTCTATGATTAAAAATCATTATGCTCTTTATGATCGATTACTAATATGAACCTTGTTTAATTTCAGATGGAAAACGTTAGGCACGGTAGACCATGAAATGTTACCACAGGGGCTACAGAGGAGAGGGCTCAATACGAACCACAACCACTCTCAAAGCCACCACCAGCCTCACCCGGGGTTAATCCTGTAGATATTTCCACGATTCTGAATATGGAGTCTATCGCGATGGCCACTATGTTACAGCATTTTCATCCACAGTAGCAGTAGCCACCACCACCACCCTTACATCAGGTGGTGCTACCCATTCAGGCACAGAGCTCGATGTAGGAGAAAGATAAGGATACATTCACTGAGGAAAACCCTCCAGAGTTTATTAGGAGTCCAAATATATTGGTGGTGAGTTAATGTAATAAGGACATTCAGTGACACTTGAGAATGTTTGAGTGCATTCTAGTGCACAAATAGAAGTTAGCTTAATTTCACTGGTAGGGGCAGCCTTACAGTGATGGGAGTCTGTCACCACACTAGAGAAGCAAGATCGATTTACTATCGATAACTTTTGGGTCAAGTTTGAGGGGAAATGTTTCCCGTCCACCATAAAATCAAAAAAATGAGGAGGAAGTTTATGAACCTTAAGCAAGATGGCCGCATTGTAGCAGAATATGGGGAGGAATTTACCGCATTGTCTTATTTTACTGTAAATGAGGTAAACAACAAAGAGAAGAAAGTAGAGAAGTTTATGTCAGGGATAGCTTGACACATCAAGAAATATTTACTGGGGAATTTATCTTTTACCACCTACACTCAGATGGTTAATGATGCCTTGTAGAATTATCCGGACCACAGGTCATTTCAGAAAAGTAAGGAGGAGAAGAGATCCAGTTTAGAGGCGTAGAACCAACAAGGTAAGACATATATGAATGATAATCAGAGGCCCCCGCAGTTAAGGGGCCACACGTAGGCGATCAATATAAGAAGCACAGGAATTTCTATGACCCGAACAAGCACATATAGGCTAACAGTGGAGAGGCCATCAGGGACAGTGGCAGTAGGGTCAAGGCTAGTAGGGCCAATAGAAGGATAGACGTCAGTATTCGAAGAATTATTATGTTTATGGAAAGAAGGGCTCTATAGCAAAGATATACCCTTGGGGAACACCATAGGGGCATCGTCAGTAGTTGCAAGCCCAACCAGGGATTGTAGTTCCATCACTACCAACTCTAGCCGCCCCACCTTAGGATAAGAATCCACAGTTACAGTATGGGTGACACCTGGAGAAGGAGCAGTCCCAGCTTAGGCAGTGGAGGGTATGTTCCCTATCTTTGGGCATGTAGGGCAGATTTTATTTGACACTGGTGCATCGCATTTATTCGTTAGTACTAGCTTTGTTCCTGAATCGGGGTGATAAATTTTGTTTCTGACATAGTACTATATATCTATTCACCCATGGATAGAGGGGCACCTATACGTTCAGTGTGCAGAGGTATATGGATTGATATTGGGCGACTTAAGTATGTGACATACCTACTTATGTTAGATATGTCTGAGTGTGACATTATCTTAGGGATGGATTGGCTAGCTATGTACAGATCTTGTGTTAACTTTTATGGTAGGTCCATTGTCTTTGCCATTCCGGGGCAAGAGATGTACTTGGTTGCGATGCTATACCCGGGGGAGGGTCGAGCACACATTTGTATTACATTGAAGAGGAGACTTTTGTGGAGGTTCGTGTTTTTCTAGACTCCATCTTTATCGTTAGAGAGTTTTTATAAGTATTTGGAGATATTCCAGGGTTACCACCTAATAAGGAGATTGAGTTTGTGATTAACTTTATTTTGGGTACGAGACCCATCGTACGTGCACCATATCGCATGGCTCCTCTAGAGATGAGGGAGATTAGAGTTTATATTCAAAAAATTTTGGGTCAGGGATTTATTCAAAAGAGACTTAACCTTAGGGTACTCCCGTTATGTTCGTTAAGAAGAAGGACGGATAACTGAGACTTTACATTCATTACATGGATTTGAACAAGGTCACTATACAGAACAAGTATTTGTTTCCCCATATTGATGACCTGTTCGACCAGCTTAGGAGTGCAACGTATTTTTCTAAGATCCATATGAGATTGGGGTACTGATAAATAGGGGTTCAACTGAGGATTCGGGAGCAGTATGTCTCGAAGACAACATTTCTAACGAGATATGGATCGTATGAGTTCTTAGTTATGACTTTTGGCTTGACCAATGCATAGAAAGTGTTTATGGACCTGATAAATAAGGTGTCCAGGGAATTTTTGGATTAATTTACCACTGTGTTCATAGATGACATATTGATATATTCTCGGACCGCAGAGGAGCACACACAACATTTGCAGGTAGTCTTGCAGATGTTATGGGACCATCATCTCTATGCTAAGTTCGAGAAATATGGATTTTTATTACATGAGGTTTATGTCACATAGTATCTGAGAGGGGATATTAGTGGACACATCAAAGGTTTATGTAGTGATGAAGTGGGTACAACCCACTACACCTACGGAGGTGCGTAGTTTTTTTAGGATTGGTAGGGTATCACCATCGGTTCATTCATGGGTTCTCGAAGATAGTTGGGCCTCTAACGAATTTGATAAGGAAGGATATACCATTTGTTTGGGATGATGCGTTCCAGTAGGCATTTAACAAGCTGAATGCAAAATTGAATTTGGCTTCGGTACTTGCTTTACCTCGTGGATGGATTGACTATAAAGTCTTTACACATGTTTCCTTATGAGAACTTGGAGGGGTGTTAACGCGGGAGAAAAGGACAATAGATTATGCTTCTCGAAAGCTTAAGCCTCATGAGGGGAATAACCCCATCCATGATTTAGAGTTACCAACCATGGTGTTTGCTTTACGTATTTGGAGGCATAATCTTTTGAGGAAGAAATTTCAGTTATTCACAGACCACAAGAGCCTACAGTAATTATTCACGCAGAGAGTTGAACATGAGACAACTGAGATGGCTTGAGTTTGTAAAGGAAACTTTGGGAAGGAAAATTTAGTGGTGGATGCTTTTATCTGTAAGCCGATTGTTGAGTTAGCAACAGTGTGAAAGGAGAAGTGGAAATCACTTCGTACTAATGATAAGTTATCACGTGATTTTATGGTAGTTCTTACCATCACACCCGAGATGATCATTCGGGTCGTGAAGTCAGAAGCAGAGGACCATCTTTATTAGAAGAAGGTCAAGTAGTTATTAGCATATGGCATTACTCAATTGGCTCAGATAGAGGATTGAGATTCTAAGGAAGGTTGGTTGTTCCAGAGGATGAGGAGGTACATAAGTCGTTATGATAGAGACTCATATAAGTCATGTTATACGATCCATACCTATAGGGATAAGATATACTTGAACATGAGGTGACAGTATTGATGGTCAGGCATGAAGTAGGACATAGCCATTTTTGTGTCCAAGTGTGCCACATGTTAGTTGGTGAAGGTGGACCATCAGAGAACAACATGTATTCTATAGCCTCTCAAGATTTCCACGTGGAGATGGAAGAGCATCTCCATAGATTTCATCACAGGGTAACCTATGTCACAGAAGGGACACAATTTTCTCTAGGTGATCTTTGATCATTTGAGAAACGTGGCTTACTTTTTATCAGTTCGTACACACTATACTTCATAGCAGTATGTCAAGATCTTTCTTGCGAAAATCTTGAAGTTTCATGGGGTACCGCTCTATATTGTGTAGGATAGGGACACGACATTTGTGTACCACTTTTGGAGGAGTTTCTAGCAAGAATTAGGGGTGGAGTTGAGGTTGAGTAACTCGTACCACCCGCAGACAGATGGTCAGATAGAGAACGTAAATTTGATGTTGGAGGATATGTTGCGGATGTGCATCTTGGACTTTAAAGGTAGTTGGGAGCAGTAATTACTGTTGGTGGAGTTTTATTATAACAACAGTTATCGATTTACTATTAGGATGGTACCTTTTGAGGAATTATATGGGAGGCCTTATCGTTCAACCTAGTGTTGGTTAGGCGTGGGGAAGAACTAACTTATTGGACCAGATTTCATCCAATAATACCTCGAAGAAGGTAGAGATTATTCAGACTAGGATTCAGACTTCCCAGGATAGACAGAAAAGTTACGCTGATGCAGATAAGGGGCATTTAGATTTTGAGGTCGGTAATTAAGTGCTAATTAAGGTGTCTCCCATGAAGGGAGTGATGGAATTTAGTAAGAAAGGAAAGTTGACTCCTCGGTATGTGGGTTCACTCCCTATTATTAAAAGGATTGGATGAGTGGCGTATCGATTGGCATTACCTGATCATTTGTACAAGATGTACAATGTTTTCTATATTTCGACATTATGAAGATTTATTAGAGATGAGGTAGCCTACCAGCATATAGACCTCGACAAGATAAAGCTTCAACATGATGCAACTTACTAGGAGATATCTATGGCTATTCTGGACCATATGGAACATAGACTTCGTTCCAAAGTTGTTCCTTTAGTAAGTGTGCAGTGTGGACACCATAATGAGGATGAGTCGACGTAAGAAAAAGAGGATGACAAACGAGAGAGATATCTGAAACTCTTCTAGCCAGGTACGTTATGAATTTCAAAGATGGAATTCCATTATTATGGGAAAATAATGTAATACCCCCGTGTTTTCATATTAAATTATTTTTTTATAGAATTTAATTAAATAAATTCGTGAATAATTTTCTTGATTGATTTCATGTTTATATGATTCATTTATGCATAATGTGTTCACGGGTAGAAAATACAATATATGTTAAATTAAATTTTTGTTATGTGGCCATTAAACATAATAAACACGTGTAACTTAGGTAGTTATAGTTTGGGTGTGTTCTGGAGGGAACTGGGAACTCATTTGGGTGTTTTAGACATAAAGTTTAGGCCCATAGCATAAGTATATCCTTAGGGGATTTATTGGGTCAATTCGGGTAGTGGGCTTATTTGGGGTCCCAAAAGTGGGGGTTTAAGTGTAATACGAGATTAGGGATTATAAGATTCTAATTAACAACCTGATTCTATTCCCATTAATTAGAATACAACCTTAGTATCCCCACACCCATTGGAGAAGTTACCAAGGCTAGAGAAAGGAGGATTAGTAAAGATTCAAGACGGGAGACTCCAATCACCAGTTTTAGGCTAGAATTCTCTTGTTAAATCAATTACATTATGTTTATTAATTCATTTATGCAGTTTTTCATAAAAAATTTGGGTTAGTTAGATAAATCCATGACTTTTATTAATTGGAACCAACTTGATGATTCTTTGAATAAATATAAATGGTGTTTATGGATCAAATGACTTAGTGACGACCCGAAATTGGTATCATGTTCATTAGAAATTGAACCTTAGAATCCATGTTGTAGGATTTCTATTTTTATGATTACAATTCACGTATTGATCCCTTAAATCTAAGTATGCTTAGATAAAAAGTAGGATCAAAATTAGGCTAGATGGACTCTAATGTTAGACATAACTTTTAAGATTTTTGGGACATGATCTTATGTTAACTTGGTTAGATAATCATCTAAAAAGTGTTTTTGGATCGTGAGGAATCTATATTCATTGAAATAAACATGGATAAAACATTTGGACGAACATTGGTTTGGGAAGTATGAAACCTGTATAGAAAAATGTAGCATTTTTTGGCTTCTACCAGAATGCGAATCGGTTCAGCCATCTAAGCGAATCGATTTCGTATAGGGTGAATCGATTTAACCCTAGAGGCGAATCGATTCAGCCTCTAGGCCTGAGTCAAGTTGGGACCAGGAAAATGTTCGGGTGGTTTTTATGAACTTAAGCGAGTATGTAAGAGGTCACCAAGTGAGTTGATAATTAATTAAAAATAGATTTGTGTCACTATTCAATAGTTGGATAAATTGACAATTAACTAGATAATTAATTCATAAAGTAAGGATATTATGTGGAGATTGTGAGACTTATTAGGGGTAATAATAGGGTTAATTACCTATTATGTGTTAAAATATGTGTTTATTTATTTGTGTGAATGTACCCTTGTTCATGGACGGCCTATCGGTTGGGGTTACGTATGTCTTTGGACCATAGCATGTGTCGGCACAGGTGGGCTAGGCATTATGTAGGTCCATTATTTTAGACCTTACATGGCAGCACCACATACAAGGCGGTAGGTGGCATGGCTGGAATCAATTGTCACCGTCGGGAGTATGGATCGTATAATGGTGTATTGCGTAGGGACCACCCCGCTTATGTGTATTTTGTAATGTCAATTTAGATAAGGGACTCTCTCGGACTAACCGATGGAGAATGAACGTGACACTAAAGATAGATGCATTTATGTGTCATATATATATATATATATATATATATATATATATATATATATATATATATATATATATATATATATATATATATATATATATATATATATATATATATATATAATTATATAAATGAATTGAGAATAAATCCATGTAGTCTAATGATGTAGAAATAATTGATGAACCAAATACCATGTAAAATGCATAATGGATGATATGTTATTTCTTGTGGGTAGTATTGCAGCGGTTGCCCTTGGAACTAAAAGCATATGTGTAAATAGTTAGCTTTAGTTTATGAATTGCTCTAGATGCATTAAAAATAATCTTATTCAGGTAGTTACCGATATTCATAATTGGGATTCGGGTTTGTATGCATATAGTATTGCACTTATATGGGGGGTGAAATAATTAATGCATGCGAGTGCCGATGGACTGTGTATAATGTGATTAACTTCTTAATTGTTTATTGATTTCATAAGTTAATTTTGCCAACTCTAGGGCACTGGCCCAATTTATAAAATGTTCTCCCCCCCCCCCCCCCCCCCCCAGGTTTGCTTAGACAGGGACAACAAGGCTGACAGGAGATCAAAGTTGCGATCGTACTTTCTCATCAACCATTCCAGTTCGATTGACTCTAGTTTATCCACTCAATTTATTATTTCAGAGATTGTATGGGCATAAGTCCTAAGTTTATTATTTCGTATGTTAGATATAAGTTATGCTTGTGATGGATGTTTTATAACTTTTGGTAGATTGGATTTATTTACCACTAGTAATTATTTGAAAGGTTTTACTGTGCACGTTTGATTTAAAATTATATATATTAAATTATGGTTTGATGCTGGTAATGATATATATTATTAGACAAGCCCCATCTTTGGCGTATTGTGTCCGACCAAATTTTACGTGGAAAGACATTCAAAATTCTTCAAATTATATTTGATTAAATCCAGGTATTGTAGACATTCCCACATTTCTCTACCGGAGCATTTTTAATTTCACATTCATAAAGAAATCCCGTTTTGGCGCATTCTTCATCGAACCATTCCAATAGTTTCTTTAGCGGCTGGAATAACTATAACAAAAATTGAGAAAATGGCTCCTTTTAATTGATGACTACCAAAAAAATCAGAAAGTGTTACAAAATTAATATTAACCACATTCAATATAAATTCAAGACATAAAAGGGCCCTAACCATATTTCAACTCTTGATCAATCCACAAAGACCGACATAAAATAAATAAGTACATGTTCGAGCATCATTAACCAACTCCTTACCAATCTCGAATCATTATAATGTGAATAACAATTCAACCTATTTGATTGACTAGAATATAACAAGTATGGAACAAAAGAATATATTAGTAATAGATCATAGACGACTCATTGGGATAGGTGTAGATAAATAATAGCCCCTAGAAATGTATAGGAAGTTTTACCCCCGTACGACTCGAGAAAAAAATGATACAAAGAACTGTGGGGTTTTAATTGTACGTTATTATATATAGGGGCTTTCTCTCCAACATATTAAAAACATGGACTGAGTTAGTGGATTGATTTTTTAAAAATAGTTAAAAATATTATTTTGAGTTGATTATTTTTTAGATATATATAACCTCTCGAAAAAATTTAACTCAAAATGAATACCTTTGCTATTTTAAAATAATTGGTCAATATATGTCAGTTTTATGGTTCTTAAAAATGGACATATATTGATCGATTATTTTTAAATATCACAAAAAATAATTTCGAGTTGAATTTTTTTGAGGGATGCCCATGGATGTGTATGTATCTCAGAAAAATAATCAACTCAAAATAAATTTTTTTTTTTTTAAAAATTAATCCGTTAACTCAGGGTGTTCTTTAGTATGTTGGAGAGAAGGCCTCTTATATATATATATATATATATATATATATACACACACTAGGGTATGCCCGTGCCTGAAGGCACGCTGATAATTTTGAGAATGATAAAGTCGTGTAAATTTAGTAGTGTTGAATATTGTATAATTAAGTCAAAATTATTTTACAACATATAAGCGTAAACAATTTAAACTATGTTTATAGAACTATACACCTCATTTAAGAAAAAAAATAGTCCAAGAACAATACAATTAGTCTGTCCTGAACCTCGTGATAATTGTAAACTACTATAAAACACAAATAATTGCAAACAAATTAAAAAAGTGAGGATAATTTCCTTTCTTTATTGAACGATTCACCTTGTTTAAGAAATAAAAAACAATTCACAACAATGCAAATAATATGTCATGGACTATGCATATACAACATCATAACCATCAAATACTATCAAAAAAATTTAAAACACCAATGTGTAGACATTTTAGAAATTTTGGATAAAGTATCCTTTATTTATAAGACTTATGTATTGTATGTTTCGGTATTGTATGCTTTCATTGTAAGCCTCTGGAGAAAGGCTTTTTTCTCCTTGTATTAATTAAAGTGAGGCCCTATTCTCTTCTTTAAAAAAAAACATAATGGATTTAATCAATTCATGACAATAATACAAATACATAAGTTATTCTAGATAACTTACTGCTAGTTTAAGGAAAAAACAACACATTTGTTTATGAATAACTACAAATAAAAAAATTGATTGCCATGTATTTTGCTCTTTTAAAGGAATCAATTAAAATCACAAATTTGATTATATATTCTTAGCATTCAAGTACATATATTGTGGAAAATATTCAATATTTTCCATCTTCTATATTAGTTCAAGAACGTCAAGACCATCTTCTATATACTTTTGAAAATCTACTATATAAATATATTTGAAGCATAACATTTGATTCGCTATTACTGAATGCGGACTCTAGCTCCCCACGACGATGATATAGCTGCACAAAAGAAAAAGAAAATGGAAATGAATCAATATTTTTAGAAAAATAACATCAAGAATACATAATTTACATGTTAATCAATAACATATCATGATCCCGTGATAATTTATTATTATAATTTAACTGAAAACTAAACAATAAGTGAAGTTTGGCAGTGGTGGATTGAAATTTGGTATAACAGTACTCAAACCCTTATATTTGGTATAACAGTTCATATTCAAAGTATGAATTGCTCAGTTCACATTCTAGCAGGAATAACAGTTCATGTAGCAACAGTTCATATTCTAAGTTAACTGTAATCTTCCCTTGCGATCTGTCATACCCAACCGCTGTAAAACCAAAACATTTAACATTATAAGTAACTACATCAATTTCAAACAATAATTAAAAAGGTGAAAAATAAAAGCATCACCATCAGGGTCGAGAAGAAGAAGACGCTTCTGCTTCAAGCGTTATTGAAGAGCACTCACGGTCTCTGAAGCAGCCCCGTGGCCTTAAACCCCCACAAATAGAAATAAGATACTGAAGTTTAAAAAAAATATGAAAAAACAATTCATATGAACTCATATTTCTAAAGAAAAAAACAAAACACTGATCCTAAACCCACAAAAAAGTAGCAACCGAGTCACTATTCAAAAATATATAATGGAAAACAGAGAATACGTGAGTGAATCAGTTATACACTAACTGTTTAAATGTCAATTTGGCTTACAGAAGGAAGGACTTGAAGAAAATTAAAAATAATGAAATGAACTCAAAGTTGAGCTATCAAGTCTAATATATCTAGAGATTTCTCTTGGAAGGTCTTCTATGTGAATTCAAAAATGGGCAAGATGAAAGGTCTGTTTAAGAGTAGCCTTTACAAAGAAGGATTTCAGCATATTATTTTTCTTTATGTTGAATCAAACACACCAATCCTGCCTGAGTTTAAAAATACAGAACCCCAACTACAGCATAGCAGTTGATTATCGTGGCAATGCTGAGAGCTTTCTAGTTAACAATCGCGGAGATTTGGGTATATTGATATTTTAGGAAATAACCATCCGGAATGCCTATTTATATCCTATCAAATTTCTATATTCTGAAATGATTGTTCAATGTTTACCAATAATGATGTTTTAAGTTTAAGAAATATATGTCCATTTTTATCACTCTACCAACATAGTAACTTCCCTGCCATTGAGACTTGTATCAACATATAATCAGCAGAAATAGAGCTTTGACTTATAATCAGCAGCAATCAACATCAATCAGCAGGAATCAACACCAATCAGCATCATATAATCAGCAACCTATAATCTACAAATCTATAAAAATGTAAAGAAGAGAAGAAGTTGAGCGTTACACAGACCAAAGAGAGAATATAGAGATAAGGTACCCATGAATCTCCCTACCATGCATCATAGCTGCCAAATGTGAGTAGGCAGGAAGTATGGTAGTGATGGTGACCATATTAGGTTGAACCCCAGCACGTAACATCCTACCAAAGAGCCTCAAAGTTCCATCATGATCACCAACTTGTTCGTGAACACATTATCAAGTTCCATAAAAATATACCTTTCTCAGCAGATGTCCTGCGAATCCTCCGAAATGAACCTGCTCATCCTCCATACAATATGTTTCCATATTCGTTCACCTGCTTTTTATAGGGGTTAGTATTAATGCATGAACTCAAAATAACAGAACATAAAAGCTAAGCTCAGATATATGGGTTAGTAATAATTAAAACACAGGTTATTTATCAGTTCAGCGGGTTGGGGATGAAGCCCGATCGAGAGGTAAAAGAGAAAAAGGAGTCGAGATTGAAAAAATGAGCCATAGGAAAGTACCACTGCGTCATAACACTGTCCGGAGGCATATGTTTTCTGGCACCGGCGTCCTGAGATCCGACGAGATTATGGTGAAGTTCAACAGTAGAGCTGGAATCCATTTTGGAGAGCCCAATCGGACCATCCTTTTCTCTCTCCTCTTCTCCGTCTCTCTTATTACCAACACAGTAGAATGGATAGGATGAAGCTGAAGTTTACCTGATCTGGAACACCTGTGTAGTAGAAATACCCAAAAAAAATTAAAGTCAATACAAAGTCACTAAAAGATAAGAATAGTGCATCGCGATGTGCATCCCACCTGTATGATGCATCGCGATAAGAATAACTACATTGAAACAACAGTCCGTGGTTTTACATTTCTCCTGTGTGTAATTGAAACTAAAACCATATTAAAGAGAGTCGAGGAAAGGGTGAGAATATAGAATATTTGGTGAATGATATACCTTTAGTGAATGTGGTATAGAGTTAATAGACCTTTGGTGAATGATCAATGGTTCCAATTATTCTCTTCTTCAACAGTGACTCTAAACATGCTAAAAGAGCTTTTATCAAGAGAACCCCACCTGAGTGCATTATGTACTCAAAAAGTACTGATATGCAAAGGATATACTTGTTAGCAGTTTTTGGCAGTAGAACAAAAGTAATACACTCCATATTACACATTGCATATTAACACGTATTCATACACTAGATAAGAAACATTATAGTCATTATTTTTTACAACACCAATATGTATACTTTTTAGAAAATTTGGGAAGGCATAGATTGCTGCTCCTAAACACACATTGAATTTCTTTCTAGCCTTCGTTATCGTCCAAATCCTCAAGATACTCAGGTATAAGGAAAAGAGACGGGGTTATAAAAGAATGATTATGGTGGAATTCCATCATCACATTCTGCAACTGTGACAACACATGCAGTAGCTATTGTCCTTCAAGAAGGGACAGGAGGAACAACATTTGCCATTACGGTTGTCTTAGCTTGTGTTGTGCGTATGATGCTTCAGGGGTCAGACTACATGTTGGTCAGACTTTCGGGGTCAGACTTATAATCTCTTGAAACTCTAGATTTCGAAGTAGATCTACGGAGCTTTGATTTCTTTACCAATTCAGATTTTAATGCGATAACTATTCGAGTCCCATTAGCATTATCTCGTGCCTTCTTTGAATCTGTATATCAAAAGATGAAGTGGCAATTTCGGAGCCATATCCAACTGCTGCACCAACCCACCTAATCTCACTCAAGCTGCTGCACCAACCTGCACCAACCCACCTAATCTCACTCAAGCTGCTGCACCAACCCACAACCCTTCCAAGTTCTAGCAACACAACCCAAACAAACTCACCTCACACCAAATCCCAATGCACGCACATCACCCACCCTACTAACAACTCCCAAGTCAATACCACCAAACTCTTATCCCCATAATAGAAACACGCTTGAAATTGTACAATAATAGAACTACAAACAGCAGCAGGGACACAATATAGGAAATCAATGAATTGTAGGAAAGAAAAAGAATCAGAGCAGCTCTTTAGCTATCCTCACTGGTCTGTCCTTGAGAAATACCACATCACTATTTTCCACAGTCAACACATGATGATATCCCTTTTCCCCGTCACTCTCCGTTGATGTAGATGATGCTGAATTTGATCCATCATGATAATATTCTGCATGATCAGGTATGACTGCTATAACTTGTATATTATTTGAGAATATTCTGCATGATCAGGTATGGCCCATCAATAGTTTTATACCAAAAAATCAACACAAAGAGCAACACGTTGATATTGATCTTGTTTCAATGAATTCGTAAATGTATCCTGAAATCAAAATAACAAATGATTAATAAAAGAGGCAAATTAATTAAGGAGAGAAATCATACATAACGCTTAATGAATTGTATATGATTTAAATCCAACACTCCCCCTTTGTCCATGATTTCCCTAACCATGGAATATAAATTAATCAACACCTTTATAAAACGAAAATTAAGTTTGGTTGTATATAAACATCCACATTTGGAAAATGGGGCAACGATTTTCAGATCCATCGAGGAGATATATATGAAATTTTACAAAACTATCACCCGAATGGTAAAATACAATAGGTACATATGTTAGAGAGACCCAATATGTACATATGTTAGAGAGTCCCATGATAAATACAATAGGTACATATGTTAGAGAGGCCCAAGATAACTGCAACAGGTACATATGTTTGAAAATAACTTCAAATGCCCATATCAATTTACTTGAAGTTGTTTGAAGTTATGGGCATTTGAAGTTGTTTCTATTATCAATTAGAAATATGTACATATGCAGTGTACATATTTTAGTACATATGCAGTGTCTATCAGGTACATACATATATGCACTGCATACGTACACTTCAGGTACATAAGTTGTGCCCATATACAATAGGTACATACATAAATTGATATGTACCAGATACAATAGAGGATAAATTATCATAAGCTAATTTACATCATTAACCTCTGTGCAAATTTAACCTTTTAAGTTTGAAGTTTAGCCTATAAGCAATGTTAACATCTGTGCAACAATGCCAACGTTAACTTCTGAAGTGTTTCCAAGCTTCCAATCAGATCTTTGAGGGTTCACCATTTCCCAACTTATATCATATAGGATTGCTTACCTGGGTATATTTCATTCAATATCAATCATTAGTTGTTGACTATTTCATTCAATATCAATCATTATCAATCAGGTCTTGGAATATACCTAGTAGTTGACTATTTCATTCAATATCAATCATTAGGATTACTCGTAGATTAATCGCTAGTTTATTATATAAATATGCCGTTAACATATATCATATAGGATTGCTTACCTGGGTATATTTACAAATATCTTGCAACAAGACCCTCAGATTGGCGCTCTTTCCACTCAGCTACACACAATATTGCCTCTTTGAATCCATTATTAAACCATTTTTTGACGCTCTTTCCATTGAGCATGACTAACACTCTCAGATTGGTGCAGCTTTGTGTTTATCGTCATCGATCGATGCATCGCCGGATCATCAGTGATCGATAGTTCCATCGGCTCCTTATTATCAACACAAAGAAATAATAAGTAATCAAAAATCAATTAATTAGTAAAAGTTATACTGAACAAAACGAAAGTCCTCTATCGATAGTTGGACGGACTGCTGCATAAAAGTAGTAATGAACCACCACTGACATTGCTAACTACTGCATAAAAAAGTCTTGACACTCCTGCAGTTGGGAATTAAAAAGGATTACTGCAAACTTAATTTTTAATTTTTGTAGTTATTTTCATTACAGCATGCTGTTGGGAATGTAACTGGAGATCAGTATTATGGAGAAAAAGCTAAGGAAAAGAAAAAAAAACTCTTGCCCATTTATCTTCCAACTGATTAGTACAAAATTGCTTAACGATAATTTTTTTCCAAATTATGTAATCGTGAAACGACAAACCCGAGAACATTTATGTCTTAACGCCACCACAAACCCAAAAACATATTAGACGAATTAACAACAATCAAAAGTAAGGGACAAATTCTCTTATCTAAATTTTCTAACAAATTGTTAATGGACAATAATATGGGATGATGCCACAAATGCAGCCTTGTCGGATAAGTCCACCCTTGTCCCTTTGTAGTATAAAACTACTACATTTGAAATAAAAATGGAAATATGTTACCAAAGCACAATTCAAAATCAAGTATTTTTTGTTTCAATAACTGTAATAACATTGCATACACCAACAAATCTAAAATAATCCCTCATATTTCATCTGTATAAATACCTATAGAGATAAAAGACAACCAAGTCAAAACATGGAAACAGATTTATATTGCGATTATTATTATTTTATAGCCATACATCTACACATTAACGTTTTGCTAATCACGTGGCATGAATGAAGAAAATGAGGCTTAATAATAAAACTGGCACATTAAATTCGATGCCTGTACAGGAAGTCTGCAATAATGAACTCACAATATGGATGAAAAAGTTAAAGTCTTAATAATAACAGAGCACTCGGGAAAACAAATTAGAGCATATGATTATATACACAAAAATTAACACATTTATGGTATTCTCTTATAAATTAATAGGCATACACGCATTGAAGTACGACAAAATCCTTGTATGAATATAATAAGTATTTTTACCCGAAACTTTTGAGCTTACACAAATAATGATTTTGTTATAATAAAATTAAATGGTTCTTGTGCTTAATACAGCATACCCTTTATTAGTTCCTTACAAAATTAAGAAGAAACATATACACCATTGGAATTTCCAAGACTTATAGTAAAAAGGGTTGCATAAACTTTGTTACATTACACATTGTTTGTAAATCACCTAAATTTAAATCTATTGATGTCGTATGCATGAAGCTCATAACTAGGTAACAAATAAACATTTGAAATTCGGGCATAAACAGTTATAGGCATAACCACCAACAAACAGTAGACAGTTATATGTACTTCATTAGTAACAAACAAACAGTTAAAATTTGGGCATAAACAATTATAGGCATAAACAGGTATATTGCATAATACCCTTGCCAATTTGTTTGCATATCCTCAAGAACCATCATAATTAAAAAGGGTAGAAAGAAAAACGGTCATAAAAAATTGTAAGATCCGAATTAGAGTACCAACAAACACATGTATTAACTCAATAAACAATTGTGAAGGGTAAAAATATCTAGAAGTCAATTAACAAAGAACTACAAAGGGTAAATATCACATTACTCAAATACAGTTCAAGAAATTTAAAAAAAAACTTTAAATCATTCAAACCTGTAAAGAACAAAATATAAAAAGTTCATATAATTATTTTTCAAAATCTCCCTAAACATCAAATAAATTCATTCAAGCCCCAATTTAAGAATTCTAGGAGATTAACAAAAAAACCATTCCATTTCCAACACAATATAGCAAAAATTAGGAGAAAACTCAAAGTAACCAAAAGTTGAGAGTGAGAAACAAACTCTTTAAAAAGTGGGTAAATAATATGTCATCCTGGTTAGCAACTACAGCAAAAGCTGAGTACAACAAAATCTCAGCAAACTGAAAGCTTAAAAATTGAAACCTAAACTACCCAAACTCAAAAATATAAAATCACCAAAACAGGGGCCTCAAATCTCCATAATGATCATAAACAATAGAAAAATCACTCAAGCATGATACATATAAATATAATTACCTAGTTTCAAAGAAATTAAATTTGAGAGAAACTAACATTTTGACCAAAAAACTGGCCCAAAACTAACAAACATTATGTTAGTCATTTTGTAGAACACATGTCAAGCAACTATGAAAAGATAATTTTTAAAACCATTAAACTTACTAACATATGACACCATTTGCAAAGTCAAAAATTAGTTACCACATAACAATAAAAAAATGAAAACTTCAAACCGGTAAAAAAGAACTAACCTAATTTGAGCTCCAACTGTATATACATGTTGCAAGGACATTTATACCTGTTTCAAGATCATAAAAAATAATTTTGTTAGTAAATATATTTATAAATGAAAAAACTCCAAATCAAAATTTAAAAAAACTCAAAAATCAAACTATCATTGTAACTAAATGAAACCCAAAATCCAATTTAAAAAAACCCCAAACCTAGAAGTCATCAGATCCGTGGTTGTGTGAGAAAATCTTAGTGTGTGTGTATGTGTGTAAGAAGGTGAAAGAGAGAGTCAGAAGAGGTCTATTTTCATGTGTGTGTGTGTGTGTGTAGTAGTGTGAAATAGAGAGGTTGAGTCATCGGTGGAGGTAGAAGGGAAGGCAGATGGCTGTAATGAGAAGTGAGATAGAGAGAGTGAGTGAGGCCGCAGAATCGTGAGCTGTAGAATGAGATGGGTACGGGTAGGGTTAGAGTGGATGGGTTTGGTAGAGAAAGGCAAAATTTCAAATTAAAGGTGTTTTTGCGATGTATTACTCTTCTAGCCTCGAGGAATTTATGTGGAAGTCAATGTTTCAAGGGGTAAAAGAGGGAACACATGTAAAACCTAAAAGATGACATCATCAACTCAACTTGTGACATACATATCTTTGCTAATTTATTATATATATATATATATATATATATGGGAGCTTGGTATTTGAAAATATGTACATTTTTAACGGTCTAGATTGATGCCACATCCTTACACATTTTAATGGTTAAGATCACATCTCTTCCTTTTTTACAAATCTATCCCTCAAATATTTGGTTTCCCTCCTATTTTCACTCATCAAACTTGCCCCTTAATTAAAAAATAGGGGTGTTTTGGGTAATAACACATCACGTGTTGGTTTCCCAATACTTTTCTACCCAAATATTCTGTCACATTCTCTCACCTCACTCTCTCTTCCGTTTCTCTCTTTCATTTTTCCCTTCCCCAAGGAAAACCTTCCCCCTCCCGCCTCTTGCTTCCCGCCGCCCCCTCCCGCCGCCAGGTAACATCCCTCCCCCTCCCCCTTCCCCCCCCCCCCCCCCCCACACAGTCACACATGCACACACATAAACGCACAAACGCAGTCACACAGCATACACACACACAGTCACACACGCACGCACACACGCACACACACACACACACACACACACACACACACACACACTTTTAGGTTTGGGGTTTTTTGAAGTTTGAATTTAGGGTTTTTTGAAGTTTTGATTTGGGGTTTTCTGAACTTGCAACAGTTGAAAAGATCAGTTGAAACCATTAGTTTCATCCTGAACGGACCAAAATTACAGAACTCAAAGGGTATGTTAATGTACAGAACTTCAAAGGGTATGCTTTTTTTTTCTGTGCACTAATTCTGCATTTTTTGGTTACATTTTTATTTTGTGTACAAAACTCAAAGGGTAAGTTGATGTATAGAACTTTAAAGGGTATGTTTTTTTTTCTATGTACAGAACTCTAAGGGTATGTTTTTTTTTTTGTGCAGAACTTCATATTTCAAATTGATTTGTTGTTGTATGTTTTTGGTTACTGATTTGGGGTTTAATGTGGACTCCATACTGAATTCATGGACTCCAAACTGAATTGAAAATACTTAATTGATGGACTCCATACTTATGTGGTCCATCAATTCAGTATGAAAATACTGCATACTAATGTGGAAAATACTGAATTCCATGGAATTGGAATCCATATTGAATTGAAAATACTATCAAACCCTCTTTCAAGGTGATTTCAATGGTGAAACTCTTAGAGAGCAAGAGTATGATTAAAAGATATTGGGTGCTTATTTTCTTCTTTCGAATGCATATCTCACATATTATGTTCATTTGGTTTAAGATCTATTTATGTTCATGTTTACGTTCATATTTTGGGATCTAATTGTTTTTTTGTTTTTTATTGTTTTTTCTTTTTCAAATCATGATCTGTTTATGCAGGTTTCTATTTATATAAGGTATATGCATTCTCTCTAATTTAAGACATTGGTTTGGTACTGCGCACCAACACATGTAGTATATAGGTTAGGATGTTGTTGGAATGCTTAAATGAATGTTAACACATGGTATGATACCTCTTCAGTCTCCTCAGTTATTTTTTCTATGTTGTTTTTGGTTTTACATTATAGCTCACCAATGAGTAGGCTTTGCTTCTCCCCATTTAGCAAGCGATTCCTCATTTAGATGCACATCTTGAAATTATAGAAGCCTCAAACATTAAGATTGAATGAGTTAATCATGCTCTGTCCCTTTACGTGTATCACATATCACATATCATGCACATCTTGAAATTACAGGAGCCTCCAACATTAAGATTGAAGGCTTGGTATGAGTAATCTAATTCTTGCACATCTTGAAATTACTTATTATCTCCACGTTCTGTCCCTTTACGTGTATCACATATCTTCTTAATTGAATGAGTTGTAAAGATAAATGTTAATTTAACATTTGGGGGGTCAGAAAAGCATGAGACCTTATATATGAATTTAACAATTGGGGGGGGGGGGGGGGGGGGGGGGGGGGGGGTCAGAAAAGCACAAACACATAAACAAACAAGTTCATAGTTTTATCAATGTAGTTTTTGCCTTGAATTCTACTGTTGCATAGTGCACCAGCAACGCTCATCTTAGATAGGATTTTGTATGTAGCAGCATGGTATATCTATTGTTGAATTCTACTATTGGTATATATATTGTTGCACGTTATTCATTCTTAAGCATGGTGTACTTTGGGAGTCTCATATGCTTTACTCCTAAAGTCCTACATCATTCATAATAACGTAGTCTAGCTCTGAGTTTTGTTGTGTTTCCTGTTTTATAGTTGAATGTACTAACGTCTATTGAGCTTGCCGAGATTTTGATAAAGCATCTGAACAAAAATTACTCAGTAATTCAACAACTTGCCCATAGCCTTTTCTTATAATATTAGATTAGTTAATAATGTATGAATAATATATTACTTTTGTGTTTTTTGCTCTTTCTTCCAATTTTGTTTTGACACATGTGTTTATGTGTGGGTGAACTTCTTTAATTCTCTCAATTGACAACTTTCGAAATGATTAATTTTATTGATAAAATTTATATTTTTAGTCATCGTTGCTTTTTATAATTTGAAATGAATGCTATGTGTCTTCTATAATTAATGTTCAATCGAGTATGCTTTCATGTTCAATTGGGTATGCTTTTTATAATTTGAAACCTACGAATATGAATGCTATGTGTATTTTTAGTCGTCATTGTTTTGAAATGAATGATATGTGTCTTTTAATTTTATGAATTATTTACGCCTTCAAATATTTTTTTTCAATAACTTTTATGGATAGCGGATATATTTGATGTAGCTTAACCTGTATGACTAGTTGCCTAATTGGTAGAGATATAATGCCTCTTGCTTTCTCAGGATTTTTTGTATTTGATTACTTTTTGGTGATGATTTTTATTTTATTGTTTGGTCAAGGATGTTAACAATCATCTATGGATCTTTTGATTTATTTTTATTTTTGTTTAAATTGTTTCCTAGAGTATTTGGGATTCATGATCATTGAGATGATTTTAGAGCATGTGATTTTTGCTGTTATATCGATTCTCTCTACTACTCCATACATATATCTCCTCTTTAGTAGTTCTTATATAATGTTTTTGAACTTTGATTTGGTTGTTAAAATGTTGATTCATGTGTTCAAATCACCAACACTTTCTCAAGTTTGTTGGTAAACATTTTAATCTAGATTAGACCTTTTGTGATTCACATGGAGTTCTCCATTCCCCCAATTGCATTCCTTATAGGATAGACTCATACAATCATTAATGAAGTTGTTGTGTATTAACGACACCATGCATTTGCTATTTTATTTCACTTACATTCATTTCCAACTATGCTTTAATGTTTCTTAGGTTTTAGTGTCAACATGTTTATTCTTTCTTTAATTTGGCTAACTAATGTGCCACCTTCATATTCACGTTCACTTTTTTTTTGGATTGATTTCATTTTTTCTAGGGGTCACGACCAAATACTTCAAGACAATGTTGTTCTAAAGGAGGTCCCATGAAGCAAAATACTTAAAGAGCAAGTATGTTATTAGGAACTCCTCATTCCTCGAAAAGCTAAAGAAGAAGGGCTATGAGGTTCTTTTCACGGTTGTCGCGATTGACGAGTATGTCGTGGGTCAATTGAAAGAATTCGAGGGAAATAAGGTACTTTCTGCAACAATTAATTCATTTGTAGTCGAGTTTGATTAAGTGCACCCCTTTGGAAATGAGTTGGGTTAATTAGGTCTTGGGCTTAAAACCTGAAATATTAACGCAATACATTATTTTGTAGTCAAGTTTGTTTTTGAATTTCTGTCTCATATATTATTTTTCTTCGATTTGTTAGTTGTAGCATAAGAGTTTATTCCATGCAACTAAAACCATATCAAATGTAAGAGAGTTTACAACACCTTATGTATGCCAACTTCATTGACTATTTGAATGGCCTGCCTTTAACTCATAAACCAAAGCTTACTTTTTAGGGGGTGATTACGGCTGAAATTCATATTTGTTTTTGCTATTCAGTGCGTATTGGAAGTATTTTCTTTGAAAATATATTATATTACAGTTTTCGACTCCCTATAAATAATTTGGTAACTCTAACTTTAGCATATTGGTGATTTCTGTCACACAGCCAAGATGTGTGACATGTTCTAGGAAGCTTCAATGTTAAACTTTGTTCTTGGACAAGACGAAGAATTGTTTATAAAATCAACATTTCAGGCCAATCGTCTCTAAAGAATCCATGACGAAAATTTGAAGATTAGAAATTCAACTCATTTCCTCTACAATAGAAGACAGATGTGGCCATCAAATGCTTATGAACATGTAAACCATTGTTTAATATAACAGAAGAATGTGGCTAAAGGTAAACCATTGTTCCTATCTTAATTACCTCAAGTTACTTCTGAACTCCTTTTCTTTTGTACACATGTATGTTTCAATAATAAATATATTGTGTGAGATTTTAATTAGTGAAGTTTGTTTAGAGATAATTTTTGAAGTGTTTCCACACTTTTTCATACACAGATAATTGAAGTGTTTCCACACTTTTCCTCTCCTTTATTTGTCTCACTGTTTCTTAAAATGAATTAGGTGTCTCTTTCAAGTTCCAATATATCTTCTTAATATGTCACAAGAGTTTACAACTGCATATATATGTGCATCTCCATATATATGCAATCCACCCGTTCCCCCTGTCCTGTCCCCTCCCCCTCCCCCTCCCCCTCCCCCTCCACCGCCCCTGCCCCATACCCTCCCCACTTCCCCACTCACACACGCACACACAAACACACATATATATGCATATGCAACTGCATATATATGCAGTTGCATATGCATATATATGCAGTGCATGTATATGCATATGCTGCATATATATGCAGTTGCACATATATATGCAGTTGAATATGCATATATATGCATATGCTTCACATATATATGCAGTTATAATGTTTATAGCTTCTAGACCGTGTACATGTACATATATATGCAGTTAATTGTCCGCTATTCTTCCTTCTTCTAATATGGTGTTAGTATTGGAACTTTAAAACCATTTTGAACTTGGAAGTCAGTATTGGAACTTGGAAACCATTTTCTATAGTCACTCTTTGTTTAGTTCAGTTTTAAGCAATTCTTCTAATACAAATTTGTCTCACCCCCCCCCCCCATGATTTCACCTCACTCGGTTCTCTCTCTCTCTCTCTCTCTCTCTCTCTCTCTCACACACACACGCACACACACACACACACACACACACACTCTCTATCTTTTTCCACTTTTCTCAGAGGCAATCCGACACGGTCCCAGGGATCCCTCCCCCGCCCACTCCCGCACCTGGTAAACCCCCCACCCCCCTTCCCCACTCACACACACACAGGCACACATTGTTGTTGCATTTTTCAATACATAATGCTATCTCAGTCATTGTTGTTGCATTTTTTTAGTTCTCGTGTAATTTTAGCATTACTGTGTTTAAACTATTGTGTTTCTTATATAGGAGTTGATGAGTAGGAATTTATAAATTTTGTTCCTACTACAGGTTCACTAATTGGTTTCTATTTTTTCTCCTAGCATTTTGCTATGCATAAAAAAACATGGAGGGAGGAGCAAACCAATTCAAATGTCAAGCCGAATTATTTGGTAAGATTATGATTAATAACTCAACCCATGAACTTAAGTAGTGATATATTCAGTTCCACCAGGCCGAGGAGGCAACACATGACAATATTTTCTATAAAATTGACACTGAACCTGAAACAGTTTAGTCATTTTGGGTTAGATGCGTATATGCATATTGCATACTTTAGTTAATATCATTTAGTTAGTTTCATTTATGTTAGTTTCAATCATTTAGTTTGAATGTTACTTTGAATGTTAGATCCGTAGTAATTGATCAATTAAATATCATTTACTTTCAATCATTTAGTTAGTTTCATTTAGTTAATAGAAAACATTTAAGTTTAAAGTTGGAATTTTCTCAAAGTTCCTCTTCTTTTCATTTTCAAAATTTGGTTTCCGTGCAAGTATGCATTTTCACTCCATTTTAATCACTCTCTCACCTCAAATGGTTTTCTCTCTCTCACTCTCACCTCACCTCACCGGTAAACCCCCTTCCCCACTCACACCCACGCACACACAAACACACACGCACACAGGGCAATTTGGCTCCGACGCCTAACGGAGCCCCCTCCCACCCCTTGGTTTCGTATGCTTATGATTCAAACTTGGTAATTTGTTCCAACATTAAATCTTTATTTGAAGGCAAATCTATGCTTGGCCCAATAATGTTCAATAATGTTCTTTATTAAGTTTGGCATAATGGATATTAAACATTTGTTGGCCTTATGTTATGACAACGCCCTTTCTTACCTGCCTTTTTTACCTTCCTACTGTCACAGGAAGATGCGCGCACTATGCGTTGAGGAAGTCACATAGATGGTGGTCAAACACCACAACACAACACAGACATTTTGAGGAAGTCCCACAGAAACAATAAATTCATATTCTCTTTCCCGCCCTTCTGTCTCCCATCTTCAAATTTGGGATTTTTTTTATAATGTTGGATTTGTTGTTACCCCTTAAATAGGGTGGATAGTCCACTAAACAAAGGAGACTATGTCCAATTTTTGTAAAAATTTGACACTTGGTTTTTTTGAGACACAATGTGAATTCGATGGGTGAATATTGTATATTTCGTATTATATGTGAATTTAGACTATATGAATGTTATTGGACTATTTGTTGTTTGTTAAGCATGGTGAATAGTCCTATAAATACGAAATATTATGGCCAATTATTTGGAAATTACACTTGGAAAAATTATCGTCGTTTCGCTATTACGTACTTGGAAAAGTTTCGTCGTGCCTTCAGGCACGGGCATACGCTAGTGTGTATATATATATATATATACACCCAGAGAAGAGAAAGAGTGTGCTTATAATTTAGGCGATAATTTCTAGACGCACCGTAAGGTGACACATGTCCGATCCGTATTATTATAATGCGGACTAGTCCGCACAAGAGGAGGACTCTATATTTATATCTATGTATCTATCTATCTTTATATATATATATATATATATATAGATAGATAGATAGATAAGGGGAGGTGTTTAAGTCTTTCCGCCCTTAACACATACAAAGAAAGAAAACCCACTCAAAACCACATCCAAGGTTCAAACACCAAACCTACTACCCACCTGGTTGGGGGTAACCATTGGACCAGAGTCCTCTGGCCCAATGTAAGCTACTTAGAAACACTTTTAAAAACATTTTTCAATAAATTAAAATATTATTTTCTTTTAACTATTTCTTATTTTAGGAAAAGATTAAGTGTATTGACGATGTGAGAAGTCAAATTGTATCAAAAAAATAAATCCCTGAAAAAATCGGGATCACACGATAAATTAGCGCAACCCGCTCTGATACCAATTTGACAAACCGAAATAAACGCGGTGTGATAATTGATTAAATTCTCAACTTTCTAATTTGGCACACTTATTTAATTAGAGTCCATTTTTAAACAAAATTAAATCAGCACCAAACCATGCAACTACGTGTGTGCGTGTGTCAAACCATAAATAAATAAAGCATGCGACACACAGTTAAAGAAAAATCCCCGAAGGGAAAAACCTTTTTTATTTCTAGAACTCTGACAATTTTACAAGATCATTGACTTACATACAATCTTGCTTTCGCCCACAAGAGTAACGGACGGTGTCTTTGACAAACCTCCAAAGCAACGACGAGAAACAAAACAACAATGGTTCACACGCATCTATACCACAAGGACCGCAATCCTAGACACACAGTCTTCTCAGTGTAGGTTATCCTCCCCACAAGAGTAAACAACATCAAAGTGTGTTCTTCAAACCCCAAAACAATTCACTAAAGCATATGGGAGTTTTGTGAAATGAAAAACAAAAAGGGATTAAACCCTAAAAGGAAGAAGCCAAAAGTATTCTTCTTTCGTAGTTTTTCTGTTTTGTAAAACGTTGGGACTTCTTAGAGAAAACAAAACCATTTAATGAGTATTTATAATAAAAACACGTCGCCTCGGTATTAGAGCTCATTCGAACGAGAAACAGGTATCGCTCGAATGAAGGACGCGTGTCATTCAAACGACATCGCGCGACATACCAATCTCGCTCGAACGAGATGCTGATCTCGCTTGAACGACATGGTCATCAAAAAATATTATTTTAATCTCCGCCCCAACACTTAGAAAAAAATCTCATTCTCAAATTTTAACGAAAAAGTCCACTCCAACACTTAGAAAATATAAGGTATTTAAAACATAACCTTACCAAAGTAAACTTTGCGCACTCTTTTTTAAGAAGAACTTGATTAATTCGGATCCGTCTTGATGTAGATGACTCATAAATGCTCTTCGACGGTGTAGCGGTATATGACATAATACATTAAAAACGGACTTATAAAAATATGTCCTTACAAATCTCCCCCTATGTCTATACTGGTACATACATAAAAAATCCGAATTATCAAAAACCAAAATGTCTATACAAATCTATCCTCCCGTGAATAAATTTGTAAGTTCTCAAACTGTTCTTCAAACATCTTCACCGAATCTCAAAGCTTTTCTCATCAGGGTGTGCAACATCATGATCTTCAATCTTTTTACCTACACACATGAGATAAAGAAAAAATACCTTCGTGACGCATCGAGTTTGAAATGATATAAGAATAAATCATTAATAAATAAAATCTCCCCTATAATATGATAATTCTTTCTCCCCCTTTATGATGTCCCCAAATAGACGGAAAAGAAGAAACAATCAAAACATGGAGTGTCACAATAAAGTGCAATGCAAATATGGATCGAACTACGCGCATGCAAAGGTATGTCAAAAGAATTTCACAAACTATTTTTGATTTTTCAATTTTTTATACAAAAATAAGATACTAAAAATCACACCATGGATTTAAACTCAAACAACCAAGTCATGAAAATGGAATGTATGGGTGTAAACACATTCGATAGGTAAATAAACTCAATAAATCATATGTGCATGACGCATACGTGTACCCCTAACCAATGAACATCAAAAGTATCCTTAGGTGTAAAAATTGTTGAATTTAGATGACAGTCTTAATCAGATCAACAAATCAAAGTCTAAATGATTTTCACACCAATAACGTCGAAAACTGTTTAGAGTGTTTTCAAGATTTTCAAGGACGTGCAAACCCGTTATAAAATCTCTAATCAAACTTCCTCATATATATTTTCTTTTAGAGGTGTTAAACTAAATTCTCAAACTTTGAAGAATTGGTGCAAAAATCTAAATGACCCATAATTGGCATGACTTTCTTTTTATCGCTTTTAAATTTTTTCGGGCTCTTTTAAACCTCTTTGGACCTCGGATAATAAAATTCCTCAATTTTTTAGGTCCAATTTAAACGGCGGCTTAATCGCAAAGGATAAATGATAATCTTTCGTAGCCCTTCACCGTTTTCAAACATTCACACAAACTCACAAACGGCTCTTACATGCACAACTTTTTTGTCAAGTTTTATCACGCTTGGTTCATTTTATGGATATGATTGAAGTGAAAACACCCAACCAACATGTGATAAGACAAGCACAATGATCAAACAAATCCATGCATGTGTGCAATAAAGGAAATCATGAGTCAAACATGTAGGAAGTAACACTTAATTACATCTTAATGACTCCAAACATTATAAAGCACATGGATGAATTGACCTATTGTTTCAAAACACTATCAAATAGTCACATGAAAAAAATGAAATGATGTTGTAACTCGGTCATCCTAAGTGTTCATCCATAAACATTGCAAAAAAATACAAAAATCTTTTTGGATTTTTCAAAAATTTTATCAAAATAAAATCTTTTTGTATTTTTCAAAATTTTTCAAAAACAAAAAATCTATACAAAAAGTATATGTCACAACGCTAGAAAAATGTATCAAAAAGCATAACTAGCGTATGACAAACATGCAAACACAATCATCTATATGATATATCAAGAGAAGAATCATGTGCAAGCAAACGAGAATCAACTTGTCTAAAATCTAGTGCCTCTAAAAGTGATTTCCTAACCCAAATAGATGTGAAACGTCGTGTGGGGGATTTAGGAACCAAGGGAACACTAGTCATAAACTTCCTAGGACATTTTCCAAGATCAAAATAAAAACGCCTAAGGTGACCTTTCCTACCACAATATGAACATGAGTAAACGGGTGAAACGACACCTATGGGTTGACATTTTCTAACATCCTTGAAATTGGTTGACCCTCTAAAACAAATAATGGTTTTGACTTTAGCACTAGAGGCATGAGAACAAGATGAGCCATTACCATCACTATCAAACCTACTCGAGTATGTTAAATCATTTTTTAACTTCAAATTTTTTGACTCAAGTAAAGAATTAAACTCTTCCAATTTTGAGGGACCCCTTCTTCAAATTATCAATCAAACCTAGAAGGTTATCTTGATTCCCCTCAATTAAAGCAAACATTTTCCTAAGAGTCTCTTCACGTGCCACAAACTCATTGACTAAAATATTTTTATCCTCTTTGGCAAATACACAAACCATCGAATTTTTAAGGTCCTCTATTTCTTTTCCTAAAAACAGGACCCTATCATCACTCTCCTTCTTAGACAATTTTAAAGCAACTAGGTCATGGTCCAAGGAAACGAATGTTTCACGATAAGAATCTCTTTGATTTTGAACCGTTTGCAAAAGATCCAACACAGATTTAAAAAGAGAATTTTCTTTTTTTCGAAAAATCAATTCTTTCAGCCAACGTCAAATTCAGATGATTGATATCATCAAACCTATGACTCGTGTCATCAAAAGGGGGCATCTGATTACATAAGTGTTCCATCGAAAAAATTACGATTTTTCACAAAACTGATTTTTCAAAAAAAATCAATATCACACAAATTTTACGGAAAATAGGAATATGCGATAAATTAGCGCAACCCTCTCTGATACCAATTTGACAAACCGAAATAAACGCGGTGTGATAATTGATTAAATTTGCAACTTTCTAATTTGGCACACTTATATAATTAGTGTCCATTTTTAAACAAAATTAAATCAGCCCCAAACCATGCAACTACGTGTGTGCGTGTGTCAAACCATAAATAAATAAAGCATGCGACACACAGTTAAGGAAAAATCCCCGAAGGGCAAAACCTTTTTTATTTCTAGAACTCTGACAAGTTTACAAGATCATTGACTTACATACAATCTTACTTTCGTCTACAAGAGTAACGCACGGTGTCTTCGACAAACATCCAAAGTAACCTCTAGAACCAAAACAACAATGGTTCACACGCAGCTATACCACAAGGACCACAATCCTAGACACGCAGTCTTCTTGGTGTAGGTTATCCTACCCACAAGAGTAAACAACAGTAAAGTGTGTTCTTCAAACACCAAAACAATTCACTAAAGCATATGGGAGTTTTGTGAATTGAAAAACAAAAAGGAATTAAACCCTAAAAGGCAAAAGCCAAAAATATTCTGATTTCGCAGTTTTTCTGTTCTGTAAAACGCTGGGACTTCTTAAAGAAAACGAAACCATTTAATGAATATTTATAATAAAAACATATCGCCTCGGTATTAGAGCTTATTCGAATGAGAAACAGGTGTCACTCGAACGAAGGACGCGTGTCGTTCAAACGACATCGCGCGACATACCAATCTCGCTCGGACGAGAAGGTGATCTCGCTTGAACAACATGGTTGTCAAAAAATATTATTTTAATCTCCGCTCCAACACTTAGAAAAAATACTTATTCTCAAATTTTGACGAAAAAGTCCACTCCAACACTTAGAAAATATTTTGTAAAAATATTCCAAAAGCTCTAAGTGGAAAGTTAAGGTATTTAAAACATAACCTTACCAAAGTAAACTTCGAGGAGTCTTTTTGATGAAGAACATGATTAACTCGGATCCGTCTTGATGTAGATGGCTCTTGAATGCTCTTCAACGGTGTAGCGGTATATGACATAATACATTGAAAACAGACTTATAAAAATATGTTCTTACATGTATTTTTAACTATTTTTTAAATGCATGTTATTTATAAAAAAATTATATCTTAGTTATAAAATAATTGTTTAATCGTTTATATAAATAAGAACTGTTAAAGATAATTAAAATGTTTTTATTTATTTTGAAAAGTTAAATTTTTTTAATGCTTTTAACAACTAAATTCTTTTAATCAAAAACATTTTTTCATTATTTGAATAAATAGTTTTTTTATATTTTATAAAACATTTAAAACGTTAAGAAATACTAAAAAATGTTTTAAAATTTATATTAATTTTTGTATCAAATACAAAAAGTTTTCATTTACCGAGTAAAAAAAACTTCTTCTAATCAGAAAAACACTTTTTAAAATTATAAAGAAATATTCTAAAATTTCTTATTTTTTGGAAATTTTTAGTTCTTTTGAAAAAAATTGATTTTTTATATATATTTAGATTTAGGTTCTTAAAAAAAATGGAGATTTAATTGACTGGGGGTGTATTGCAAATTTGTTTTAAAAAGTGGGGGTATATGAAAAAATTGGTCATAAAAGTGGGGAAAAGCACAAAATATCAACAATAATTATTGTTGACTAACTATTTGGATGGACAATTAACAAAACGAGGGTGTATTACAATTCTTTTTTAAAGTATGGGTATATTGCAAAACTGGTTATAAAATTGGGAAGAAAACGTAAAATAATTTTAACAACTTTTTGCTTAAACTTCCTAGAAAGAAATTACTTATCCAAACTAAAATGTTTAATATTTATCGTTATTGGCTAGACAATCTAGGAGTAACAATGTTATGAACCACTTGAAAACACACGAAATTGTACTTTTTTAAAAATTGATCCCATATTTTATGGTTTTAGAACAACATATATAACAATTGATTTGTGATTTTTTTGATATCTAATTTTCTGGAAAAATCAAATAAGAATTGAAAATTTCAATTGGTTTGATAGACATCAACTTATATGGAAATATTTATATTTTACATTGTTTTTTAATAATTTTTTCCCTAGCTAAATATAAAATTAACTAAAGTTTATTCTATCTAATTTTTAACTTTTATTTTCCCATTTGCCCAAGAAAATGTTTTCTAAGAAAAATGAAAAAAAAGTGACTTATATTAACACAACATTAACAAACCTTCTTAACCATTTCTTTTCCGTTATAACATTCAAATACAAAAGTTAAATGTTGAGCTCTAGATATTTTTTTGAATATGTTTTTTTTTTGAATTTATAATAAGAAATCATTAGAGCATATCTCCAATGTGATCTTAATCTTAAAGAGGCCTAGAGATAGATTTAAAGCAATGTAGGAGGACCTTAAACAACCAAGCTGAGAAGTAGGCTTGCACTTGAAATAATTTAAAGGTCCTCTTTGATAGGAGATGGTGAAATTAATTTTTAAATCATTGATTTCATGACAAATCGATTTTTTATATTTTAGGTACTAATACCTTAATGCAAGTTGAAATTATTTTTCAAAGACAAAAAGGGCTTTCAAACGCCCAAATAGTGGACATAACCAGGTTTGCGCCTAGAATTTGTCAAACGCGAACCATCTCCCGTGTAAGAAAATGGCCATGCATTGTCTCTACCCAAATTTTATTCATATTAGCATCCTAGTAAAGATCTGATGCTTAATTTTTTAACCTTCAAGCATCCATAAGGAACGCACCTTAAATCTAGATTTAAGAGTGCATGGGAGTTGCTTACTCAACATCTTCCATTACAAACAACTTTTGACCATCACACACCCATTATGGATGCTGTTACAACATTTGTACAGCAAGGGGTTTCTTGGCATATTTACAAAATAATATAGATATCAATTAGTCTCTATATTAATTTTTTTTACCGCCCCCAACAACATAGCGTGTCTTTTTTAAGAGGATTAAAATACATTCATCTGTTTATTACACTTAAAGTAATGCCATGAATTAGATGTTTATATAATTATGAGAATATTACATCAATGTGTAAATATAATATTAGATGACTATGTAAAATAATATTATATATTTGTGTAAATATCATAAATTTGGTCCCGCAAAAATTAATATATATGTTTCACATATATTTTAATTGTGTACATGATAAACATATGCAATGTATAAAACATTATTTTTACTTCATTTATCACCGTAACTATTGAAGTATTAAACAGTCAATTTTTCTTTTTCAAAATTTGAGTTTCTAATAAAAAAAAATATTTTATAAAATAAACATATTCAATGTCAATCACTAAACAAGTTAATTCAAATGTCACCAGTTTTGATACGAAACTTAATTTTAAAGTGTTGCAAAATACAAAAAACAAAGTCTAAATAGCACAAATGAAGTCTAAGACAATATAATACAATATAATGCAACCACACTAATATATGTGTCAATAATAAATAATATGACATAAGAACGTACAAGTAAATAATATTTCATTGAAGAGGAAGATTTGAATTATATTTTAATTTATATTGGGAAGAAACAAGTTTAAAATTTGAAGAGAAGTCGACTTATATTAGTGATTAACTTTTTTTACTAGCTAGTTCTTCACTGCTATGGTTAAATTTCATTACTTATAAAAATCATGTTAGAAAAATATTAGAATGTGCAATATGTTCCATCGTATTCCCCTTATTCTGTCGACTTTCTAATTTTTTTCAACATGCAAACATCTCAATTAATGCCAGTTAACAAGTAAATTTTTGCACAATAAAAAGACCTTGGATTTTTAACCCTATAAAATGTAGTGTAAGAAAATAAATAGAAAGATCCAACACATATTAGCTCACGCAAAATCAAAATCTATTCTCTTTCATCATCAACTTGAAAGTACATCAAATATTTGTTGATAGAAATTGATACTAATCTTTTTTACTTTTAAGTTGAAGATTTGTATTATCATCAGCCTCTTAGCAATTGTGAACACAAACACATCTGTATGTGCCGAAACCAGTGCTAAGGCATTCTCCATTTCCAGTAGAATAAGCTTTCAGGCACTGTTCACGGCAAGATGAAAGCTCACAGTGATTGGGGTCTAGCACTTTTGGGCATCTCATGAAACCTTCCGCTTGAGAAGTGGTTAAACCAACTGCCAAAAAAAAAGAAAAAAAAACGCTAATCAATATGCAATTTTATTTTAACTTTCCGTTGCCTATAAATTATAGAAGAAAACAAGGAATTATTTATAAATAAAAGTATTTTTTCAGTCGAGTTTTTTAAATCAAGTATAATATAAAAGACCAAATAGCAAATGAGTAAAATTGTAAAAAACAAAAAAATCCTGTTAATTTAACCTAAAAATGAACCAAAAAACACGTGATGTTTTCTTTTTTGCTAACCTAGCATTTTAGGTTGTGAGTTATTTCATATTATTTAATACCCTAGCCTCTCATTGGTAGCAATCAATTTTAATAAAAAAAATGTAATTATTGTTTTTTTATAAGTAAATGATTCCATAAAACAATCCCGCCTAAGGGGGCGGAAATCCGTATACAGAAAGTGTACAAAGCAAAAGGCAAATGGCCGTAGCCCAGAACAAACAAGCCTAGTATGCATTTTCTTATACCAAGTAAGAAGAAGGTTCAAAAAGTTGTACCGAATTCGAGAGGGATCAAGTTCAATCCCCTCAAAGCAAACCTTTGTAAATATTTTATTTATCATATGTGCTTGCGTGCATGTGTAGAGGACCACAAGACTACAAAATTTATTTATCGAAAGATCACCAGTCTTTAAAAAGGATAGCAAGATTTCGTTCATTGGAATAATTTAGAGGGTAGAAAATTATTCCCGACGTCGCAGATTAAGAATAGTGATTCTTAACATCTCAAAATAATAGTCATGTTTCAAAATTTTAATTTCCTAATAATGATATTCTTAATCTGCATAATAATTGCCCTAAAAAATGTACTATAATTGGTATGAAAATATTTCTTTAAAAAAAAGATTGTTTCCTTGATAATGATTTTTAATTTGAGAATCAAGTAATAATCCAGTGTAAGAAAAGTGAGAAAAATTAATTAAGAGAGGGAGAAGAAAATTTATATGCATACCTGAGAGCACAAGGAGAAATATAAAGAAATGGGTAAAAGAAAAGTTCGCCATCCCTACAAAAACTTGATCTCAAATATGTGTTTTCCTTGTTTTGTGTCTGCTAATACTAGTTAAACCTATATTTATAGGGAGGTAATACTAAACATATAAGGAAAGTAATAATGAGAATTTAATAACCCAAAACACAAAAGGTGGTTTTATATGACAATCATCTTATTTGTACAAAGGGTGATTTTGTATTACAATGATCTTATATTCAAATGATGTAAAATTAATGATACTATCATTATTTCAGACCTGTATTTGGAAAGGAGTGTCCGCATTGTTTTTTTTGGCTATCTGTCATTCATATATTTTAGTTAGTAATTAGTAAATGCAGTTACAAAAGGAAAGTAGATCATATATATTTTTTAAGCGAAGTTAGTAATCATTCAAATGTACCCACACAAGCAAACTAATAGCATATAACTATTTTTTTTTATTTCAGATTCTTAGAGAGAACTTCCTTGAACAAATTAGAATGTTTCAATATTTATCATTGTTGACAGATAACAGCTAGACAAGCCAAAAAGACTAAAAAATAAATGAGCAACAAATTATAATAGACCATATAAAATGTATTGCTATAACGGTAGGATATATAAAATAAGAAAATGGTAACACATGTTTTGAAAAATTTACCATGTAATTTACGACTTGAATTTTTTTGGGTTCATTTATGATCCATTAGTTTTGATTATTTGTGCATTGGAATTTACTAATTTTCGTATTAGCTCGTGAGAGTTCAAACTTGAAGGAAAGTATCAGTTAATCATTTTGACCGTTTGCAATCCATTTTTTTCAATTAAAATTACTACTTCGTCCAAGTTAGATTTGTTGCCGTGACACATTTATTTCAGTTTTAATGAAGTTGATATATATATATATATATATATATATACACACACACACTCATGTTTTGGCCGGATAAAACTTCACACGACAAAGATCATTTTAAAAAGTCCATATTTTTATATGGAATTAATGCTAAACATATAAGGAAAGTAATAATGAGTAATGAATAGACCACGCGGAACAAAAAGATGGTAGTTTTATATTGCAATAATAATATTTCCAAATAATGTCTAATTAATGATAAGATGATTATTGGAGACCTTTATTTGGAAATGAGTGTCCACATTTTTTTAATTATAGAAAATACTAAGCTTCTTGAAATGTAACAATATTGATTGGCTTAAGAGACACTTAGCCGGCTAGAATGTTGACCAACTCCAGAATACCAACCAACAAGAATACCAATAGTTACTCAGATGGGATGTCAACTAACACTGAATTCCAAGAGATTTATTTATTGTACGCGTATGTAAACGCTTGTCAATATAAAGGCGCTCCATCTCTAGGATTTGACATTATTATAAATACGAACTGCTCCATTAGCTCTGGGGACAACTTGAATCACTCATATGCACACTATACGGAGCTATTGTAAACCCTACTGATGTAGACCATTTTACGGCTGAACCACTCAAAAAATCTCTTCTCTTGTGTGTGTGATTCGAGTTACTTACTATATTATTATATGTGATTATAAATGTGAATTTAGTCCATTTTTAGACATCAACAGATTGACGTCGTCTATGGGAACGTTTGTCTGTTATCGTATTCTACCATTAGTTTCGTTTCTTTGTCTTTAAAGAAATGAATTATTCAGAAAATAATGCTAGAAATGAAGCCAATATCGTTAGTCCATCTGCTTCTCCTAGTGCAGCAGATCTACTGGGGATTCTGCTCAACCTTGCTAGGGATCAAAAAGCCATGCAGGAGACATTTCGTCAATTGGCCCATACGTTGTTATCATACCCCGTATTTCTGCGTACTCTTGGAATTTAATTAATTGGGTAATTTATTGATAAAATAATAATGTGGTTATTAAATATTAATCAAGAGAGAGAGATAATGATTAATATTATGTGTTAAATTTACTAAGTGGATTGTAAATAATTTTTGAAAATTATTATGCATCATAGCGAGTGAGATTTAGCGTAATTGGACTTATCTCAACCGGAAGTCGTGTGCTGACTAAATTGAGGTCGAGATGAAAAATTTATTTAGAGTTACTCTGATGATGATTTCAAGATCAGGATGAATTCGGAAGGGTCGAAATAGTCAAAATAGTATATCCAGGTGGTGGATTGGGCCCTGGTGCAATTTTAGACTAAACCGGCACTGTACGAGGGCATTTTAGTCATTTGGTAACCAAGGGTTAAGAGACCTATGAAATTACAAAGCCTTTATCACCATATAGATGGGAAAGTCTAGGGTTTAGAGGTTAGAAAACCAAGAAAGGATATTAGAGAAGAAGGAAAAGCCATTTGTGTAGCCTAAAAGAGAGTTCTTGAGAAATTAAAGTGTGTTCTCGCACCACAATCAATCTTGGAGTGAGGATTGGAAGAGAAAGAACACAAACCATAATCTAAACCATGAAATCAGATCATCTAACATAAGGCAAGTGTTATTTATGATTTCTTTTGAAGTTATAATGTCCATGTGCTTAGGGTTTCGAAAAATATTTTATAAATTGATGTTTTAGGAAGAAAAGAATGATTAGAACTCATGTTTTGGGTTTGCATGTAGTATGATTTAACATTTGCAGAGGATAAGAAATTAGAGAGTGTGGGATAATCACCACGAATTAAATCTGGGTTTTATGTTAATTATGAATGAAGAATGATGAATAGGTGATTTGATTCGTTCTTGAATAGAAATTATAATGTTTTAATGATAAAATTTCTTTAGAAGTCATCCTAATGCATGTATATAATGTTTAGGATAATTGGTTTTGAGTTTGGTGGAGAAGCATGTGAGTTATGATAACTAAATTGGTGAAAAATGCACTTGCGTAAAGGAAGAAGATGACCTTCTACAAAACGAATTGATTCTTCCCAAGGGAGAATCGATTCAACATTCGGCCCTAGGACGAATTGATTTGGTTTGTCCAGATTTGCCTAATTTCCCTTTTTGGCCTAGAAAATCCTATAGTTTAGTCGGGAAAACTTTTGAGACTTTATTAAAATATAATGAAGGATTTTATTATATTGCAATAGGCCTGTGATGAGATTTTTTTATTAGTCTTAATGAGAGGATTGATGCAAGGATTTAATATACATAAATTTGGGCGTAATTAATTCGAGAGAACGAGAATGAGTTACGGGGAATTTAAGTGAGTTGATGTCATGGACCAGCAGTACATGATGGTGCTAGCTACTGAATTTATTGAAGGGGTAAGTAGGTCCCTTAGAGTAGAGAGCAATACTCAAACTAATACGATAGTGAGACTAATTATAACTTGATAGTATAGTGAGTATTCGAGAGATAAATACTACGTACGAAGAATGATAATTAGGTTGTGTTTTATACCTACTGATTTAATGTATATATAGGTTGTGTGTATACCGATTATAAGATTTGGTATTAAATGTGAACATACCTACGATGCCTGCTATCATGGAGGTTTTCGCGCAGTGGGCGATCCCACCTTACCGATTCTAGGGAGGTTTGGATTTCTGCCCCAGAACACATAATCTAGGGCGGCTCACTATGTGACTTGTATTAGTGATACTGACAGGTCATTTCGGTACGTTAGGTATGTGCGTCGCCCAAAGGCTTAGGACTATGTTCGCCCCCATTGCTTGCTATTTAATTTTTTGGGTTCGAGGAGACATGCTGAACCAGTATTCTTTATTTTAATACGAGAGGTACATGGATAGAAGAGTATGCCTCTTTGCACGATGGTCCCTTCTGTATATATATAAGAGCAGGCTCATGTGCACACTAAATTTGGACACGTGCTGTCGCACATCAATTTTTTTTAATATTAAAAAAATATTTTTACGTTGATTTTTTATGTGAGATTTAAACATTTTAACGGACATATATAAAAAAAATTCAGCTCAAAATTATTTTTTTTTGCTATTTTTAAAAAAATCGGTCAAACTTTCGCAACTTTTAAAAGTGTTAAAAGCACAGAAAATTTGACCGATTTTTTTAAAAATTGTAAAAAAATGTTTTTTTTGAGCTGAATTTGTTTATATGCCTTCGTTGAAATGTTAAATATCACACAAAAAAAATCAGCTCAAAAATATTTTTTTTTACTATTTTAAAAAAATGACACTACACCAAAATGATAAAATTATCGCCTTTCAACCGGTTACCCTTGTCAAGGTCATTGACCGTGAAAAAAAAACACGCATTTTTTTGTCACGGTCATTGACCTTGACACGACCGTGACAAGTCCGTGACAAATTTACTTGTCACGGACTTGTTACGGTCAAGGACCTTGACACGACCGTGACAACTTATTCAGCAAAAATTT